>OZ026812.1:8773510-9045036 GCA_964023185.1 Macaria liturata | reverse complement strand
GCACCCGTCGGGGGACGCACCTGATTTTTTCCGTGATATTTTTTCCTCCCTTCTCTTCGCGACGCGATCCGTTCGCTTTCATTACGGTTTCGAGTTTGATTTATCACCGCGGCGGCTCTGAAATATTCTTGCGATGGAACTTGGTGTCGAACGCTCACCTCCTAATTAGCATCGATTGATCGTAATAATCGAACAGCTGACAGATATGCACCCTACGAATATACTATTTTTCACCAACCCTCATGCTATTTTTGAAGTTGACGCGGTACTCTTAATATATTTTTATTGAAAATATTAATGATGATCGATACCAAATAACAATCTTTTAAACTAAATTTAAAAGTATTTATAAAAGCTGGTACGGACTTCATTTAATCATCTATTTTCAACACTAACCCAATATTATACCTACCTATTAATAATGAACACACACGCACACACACACGCACATGTCGACATGTAGTGCCGCGTAGCAGCCGGCAGCACCTGCCCTACAACTGCACCCTTCCTTTCCCTTCGACCCGACGATTAGTATTCTCAGACCACTCCACCCTGCATTCCTTTAAGAACTTAACATATTTGGCCACGATTCAATTTTAATGTGTTCACATTTCGTGTCATAACTTTCGGCAAGGGGGAAACAAAAATTACTTTATATTTGTGTTTGTTTAAACGTCTCAGTATTTTTATGCAAAACACGAGGCACTGTTCTGAAATTGTTTAGGCAGATATGCGGTTTAACTCGGCAAGATTGTGAAATTGTAGGAACCGTGGATCCATCACATTCGTTGCAATAAAACTTGTAAGACACTGACGAATGGAATATGGACTCGGAGTCGCTGAAATGTTATAAAAGTTTGTCTTTGCAGCGTTATTGTTTTGCAATAACTTTAGAGCTCGCTTGTTATTCAAAACCAGTTAAGAAAGCGAGTTCAAGATATGAAAAATTGTGTTATTTGTCAAGTGTTTTACTTGAAACTGTCACACAAAGCATACGATGGATGTTATCGTAGGTGGAATACATTTGTGTTTCATCTAGTTTTATCAGTACTTTTATTTGAATTAAATTGTTACCGGAGTAACTTAAGGTTTCAAATGAATCACCGATAAGAAGGAGATGAAGAAGTTTGTAGTGATTGTCTACATTTACTTATCTTACAATACAATACAATATATCTTTATTGCACACCAAAATAAATTAATTACAATAAAAGGACTTAAACTAAAAATAATGTACAAGTGGGCGGCCTTATCACCTTGAGTGATCTCTTCCAGGCATCTTATAACCAATCTTAACATTATCTTATAACCAATTTCAACAGTAATGTATGCTAACTACTCAAGATATTATTTACTACCAGTAATTTAAACCACCAACTGTTTTAAAATAGCCAGCCATTATTCAATTAGAGAGTATTTAGCAATGTTAAAATTAAACAAAATAGCGACAAACAAGTTGCTCGCACGAAAGCCTCAGTAATTCAAACTATCGTGTCGACAAACATGTGACAGACCATAGCTTAATAGCGATCATTAAAAACCATGGGTCGGTTCAAACAATGTGTTACAATTTGTATTTTAAACTGTTTGTGCACGTAAACATGGAAAAATTGGATGTAACTTGAAATGTAAATTGTACAGTAGCACAAACAGGTAACCACATATCTACAATGTATTTATAAACTACTTCTATAGAGTAAGTGATACCTACTGTTGAATTCATGTAATGATTTATATATTATTTCACTGTGAAAGTGGCGCCTTAAAAGTTGTTTTAGATCAAGAAGGCTCAGTCAAAAAAATAACTATATTAATTTAGCACAATTTTGGAAACTTTTGACGAGTACATAGTAAAGCTGTCGCATGTAACAAATTTACATGTTTTATTTTAAGATTCACCGAAAGACAAAAGGTAAGGAAAAGGCGTTTGAAACAAGGTTTTGGTTTTACACAAAAAATATCAAAGTAAACACAGCAACATTCTCAAGTACACAAACGGTGCCCAAACAATCTTGATATTCTAACAGCGCAGCTCCCTACGGGTGCCTGACCTCTGTCCTGTGCTAGCTACTGGCAAAACGATCAAGTCCCGTCCACTTTAATACCAAAACGGATGCGCATCTATCCCTAATTGGATCACAATCGGTACACTGACGTAAGCTGTGGTACGTAGGTAAGTAACCAGTAAACTATGTAATTTACTTTGATCGTTTAAAAGGGAGGTTTTCAATTTGTAACATATTCTAACTGTCAGTATTGTAATAATAATAAGGAGTTCAATAGTTTAATACACCAGTATGTATTTTCGTGATCCATAGAGAACTTATGAGTTCATACAATTTGTAACATTCAAACAAATTGAATATATTAAAATTAATTGTGCAGTCAAAAGAGCTACTGATTCCAAGTGTGAGTAAGTCAATCGTATAGTTCTGTTGTCCATACCAGGAGTTGTCTCATACTGTCATAGACTCCTTCGAGGGTCTATTGGCAAGGGTGGAAGCGGCGTGTCCTTTCAGCGATACGGTCTAATAGTTTTGAGGTCTCAGAATCAGGGCGGGAAAAAGTTTGGGATACATTTTGTGGTTGGATACGCTTTGATATCGACGTGAAAGTAAGGTTGCCTCAATCGAGTTTCAACATTCTTTATCGAATCCATGTATCAATACAGAGCGTTAGTTTACCCTTTAAGCCAGCTGTACAGAGCTCTCAGATTGAAAGTTGAATGTTATAATTCCTTCCGCCGAGGCCAGGTGCTCGTATAATTAAAGCGAGCAAAACTTTCAACCTTTATTGATTCGGAACACAGCACAAAACAGTCGCCTGGAGCCGTTTAATTTTCTTGAGCTATTCGAACTGTTTAAAGTCGCCAATGAAACGAGCGATTAAACAAATCTGTAACAAAGTTGAATCGGCGATTACGACGACTATTCGGATTGTACGAAACAGATAAAACTGTCATCAAATACCATCGGCGGTTGTCTGGACAGGGCTTAAAGCACTAGGCCTCTATATCCCGCCATTTCCTCGGGACGAATTTCATTACCACTAGCTTGTCCGGTAATCCGAGGCAGGCAAGTGCCTTAATCTACTCGCTCTCGGTTCGATTCCCACTCTTAAACGCGCTACTTGCTTCACTTTTACGTATAATCCAGTTTTGATTGCCTCCGACGTTGTGCAATTATTAAATTTTCAAACTGAAATTAATTATGAAGATAAGTTTTGAAGGCCGCCGATGCGACGATAGATCGTATCGGTGTTAATTTACTAACGAAAGCTTGGTTTATAAGAGTTTGGTGGCGATTATATCGGATTAAGGTTTTATTTACTTTGTCCGGTTGGAACTCGCTACGACGAGGATAGCTTGATAGTAATTTAAAATTTAAATATAAATTTCTGAGCAAAATATTTTTTTTTTTCAATTTATTTTTTTAATACAATTCAAAAAATGTCGCAAAAATGAAAATAAATTATTTATGTAATGTTTAGTGACACTTGATTTTTTCAAATAATTTTTTATATTTTATTATATTCTAAAGATTCATACTACCCCGATCACCAACAAACTCGATGTTGAAATCAGCATCAGAATTGGTCAAGCACTTTTAGTTTAGGCGCTATCAAATGTATTTATGAAGCGCCCTCTAGTGCGTAATCAACGGATCACTTAAATCAATGCATTTACTAAACAAATCCAAGCCTATTAGAGAAGATATAATGTATACAGCAGTGCCCCCTGGTGAGTTATCACGGTAATACATAGCTTAAAAGATGCACCAATTAAACCTCAATACATAACAGAAAACTGTATCAAAATCCGACTAGTCGTTTTGGAAATATAGGTAGAATTGGTTGGCGTAAACTTTATCAATTTGTTGGTTTATTGGTTTTTCTTAGAAAGTACTTGACCGAATGAAAAAAAAAATATGGGACCATTTCGGAAACTATCCGCGTCGAATAAAAAGAGATTTTTTGAAATCGGTTCATAAATAACGGAGTAATCACGTAACACCACAAAAAAAACTCCTTTTTTTTGAAGTCGGTTAATTATATAGAATAAAATTATTCTGGAAATATTAAATAGAGTAACAGTTTACATAGATAAAAATAAAACAATATGAAATTACAGGTAAGTAATTAAAATTCCCACATCTACCAATTATATCTAATGATTACTATGTAACGATTCATTCTCCACATTTATATTCCTCATTAACTGAGGGTCGTAATTTATTAGAGGCTTTATACAATAATTCATTTTATAAGATCGTATTTGTATGACAAGCTATCATAGTATAGGTACAAGCAGTTTTGAACACATGCGCCGGTTGACAGCGATGTCCCGGCGCCTGTGAGCGGCGCGGATTAATCGAAGACTGCAGTTACGATTAGTCGATGATTAATGTTCGCACTGCTATGCCATCTGCCGAATTAATTGCTTCATTTCCTCTCGACGGCACCAAATGGAATTTTGTATTTCCAATCGTAAAATCGTCCGCCGTTTTTGCCCAGTACACTTGTTCAGGTGTATGGGCTGTGTGATTTATCGACACTTTGTACGACCATTTTTTAACACTCAACAATTAAAATATGACGGCCATTAGCTAACATACAGCTGAAAACAGCGAAGAACGAGTTGAGTCCTTTTGTGAACTGCGAAAGTTTTCACAAAAGAGGGCCCGCATGATTTGTGAATGCGTGTAATTTTTCAAACGTCATATTTTTGGTAACAATTTTTGGGCCCGAATAAAGTTTTCTATTGTGGCGGTGCGACTTTCTGGAATTTGTTTTTCTGCTGTTTTCTTGGTACTTTGTTAAAAATATCTTCAACATGAGTGAGGATGACGTTTACAGTTTGTAAGTTTCATATACTTAGATAGATATATTAAAATGTCTCTGCTCAATAAAAGTGACCGTGCCCAATAAAAAGCAGTTTAGATAAACATATAAAAGTTTTTTTCATCAAATAGAACATGAAATTTTCAAATATTTCGACCATTTCGACATCAAGTCTACAATTCCGATCAACAATCTCTTACATTCAGTCCAAAATCAATAGAGGTCTGGCAACTCAAATATGAGACTCGCTTGGGAGAGAAGTAAGCGGATGAGTTATGGACAGGTAAAATTGCCAGCTGCCTTTCTGTTAGATAATCCTTTGTCGTATTGGTGTGCACCGTCCACCGTCCATGTTGTCAAACGACCTCGAACTATCGGTACAAAGCTGTCGGCGAACCTGATTGACTGACTGTACAATGGTGGGAGTTTAAAGAGGTGGCTTTGGTAGTGTGATATACAGTTGTAATTAATAAATAACCTGCTTGATTATGTTGCAATAAGTAAAGAAATTATATAAATAATAGCAAAAACATCATCAATACCTTTTTAAAGGAACATACTTGTACTGCTTAAAGAAATATATAAGTAATATACGAATAAACAAGGTATAATATCAAATAAGCAGCAGGGAAGCTTTATAAACACATTTAAAACTAAGTTAAAATAAAGATCTTTATAGTTAATAATTTTGTCATTTAGTTATCGTGCTCACATTAATATTAAAAAATTATGTGTCATTTAGTGAGTGAGAGTATTTATTCGAAACTAGCTGGTGCGCGCGACTTCGTCCGCGTGGAATAGTTATTACCATAAAAACGGTTTAGTGAGTTAACCTTAAAAGATAGACATATACTGTCTGGGACATTTTGTTATATCTTTTCAAGAGGAATAATTCTTTCATACACATTTTTTTGATATCTTGAACCGTTTTCGCAGCGCACGCAACGGAAGCCTTCAAAGATGAATAATTTTCCCCGTTTTTTCCACATTTTCTATTGTTTCTTCGCTCCTATTAGTTGAAGCGTGATTTTATATAGCCTAAAGCCTTCCTCGATAAATGATCTATCCAACACAAAAATAATTTTTCAATTCGGACAAGTAGTTCCTGAGATTAGCGCGTTCAAACAAACAAACTCTTCAGCTTTATAATATTAGTATAGATTACGAGTATTTATCCCTTGTTCGTGCTCAATCTTGCTTTGCCTATTTTAAAGAAATCAATTAGTAATTTGAACAGCGGTCTGACTCCTATTTTATTCCACAGTGGTAGCACATGTATTATCACAACTCTGCCCCACTTCCCCGATCCATCTCCACAACCAGTAACCACGAAGCTGCAGAATACTCGTCACACAGACAAAGACAGTTTGACATCATTAACATCCAAGAACCCGAATGACTGTACGGAAGGAGCGCCACGGTAGAGATGCACTCATATTTCCGCCTCTCATTCTCTCTGCGTAGTAAAGACGTAACACTTGCTTTGTACTGTGGTTTCACTTAGATATAAAAAACTCATACAAAACAATAAAATTGATGAGCTCTTTTCGTTTTCTCTTGGCTGGTATAAGTTAAGAACTGCGAATTTAAACTTTTTTTAAGTGTCATAAAAAAAACGGATTGCGGTGATCACAAATCATTTCATCTTATATAGGAAGAGTAGGAGATGCTGCCTAGGGTGCCAAAATTCTGATAATCAGTTGCAAATAGAATGATGTGAATGTCATATTAGGCGAAAGATTAGAAGAAGCAAGAGACCACTAGACAACAAATTTAAGTAGATAAACAATTATTTCTTTCGGAAACTTTCCCACAGCGTCATCTAGCCCAAAACTGGACACAAATACAAGTAAAATCTTGGAGAAAAATTGGAGCAATGTAATTACATTAAAAAAAACTACAAAAAGGTAAAACAAACAAACACACAAACCCCAACTTCTTCCTTCTCCCGTGTGCATATAGCAAACCAAATGTCATCGTTACGTTACCCCGGTGTTCTCGGTAGATTGTATTAAACAAAGGGGAATTAAATGGCAGACAGCGGCGTACCGAGCCGCGACCGACCTGGCTGTGTACTTTATATAGCTGGATTATGTAAGTACCTGCTATTTTTCGTGATAATGGAAAGACCTATGTATATCTTGCAAATAAATGATTTATGAATAATGAAAGTTTGTAGGTATAGCAGAAATACAGTTCGGTAAGATTTAGTCAAAAACATGAATTTAACACTCGTAGGAGTTTTTTTACATGAGTATACAGGACAGCTCATTTAAATTTTACTGCGTTATAAAACAAATATTTGTTTCAAATATTTTAATTTCAAATCAAACGATAAACTTGCTAACTGTATATGATTTTTGCTCTATTTTTGAATTAATAGAAAATAGGTATTTTACATACTAAAATTTTATATACAACTTGATTGTTATTGTTAGTGCATTGTATAGTACTTATACTTTAGTTTAGTTACACAATATGTAATTGTAAAAGTATAATAACTAACTTACAACTGTACTAACAACTTTTACAACAACAATTCCACCGCTACTCGTAAACCAGGATTTAGACATAAAACTCTGACTTTAGCTAATTTTATTCAATCCTAGCAGTAAATTTTTGCTACAAAAACAGGTATTTCACTTGAAACTACGTCCATTTACACACAATAATTGTGCGCGTTCGCGGACACCGACTGATTATCATATAAATGAGCAACGACATCAAACCTAATAAACTCCTCATTATAATAAAAGAAATCTAATACAAATATGACAAACCACTTGTATCATGCAGTCAAAATGAGAATCTCAATTCTGTTTTATATCTTACATTTTTTTTTACATTTCAAACACTGATAGACCGTTTGATATAGAAGATTTACAGGATTGAGGCTGGTAAGCCACTTTATATGGGAGATTATGAACATCAAGAAATACAAATGCATGTGCAGCACTTTAAAATATTTAAGTCTATTTTCTATTGTGTAATTTCTTTCTTTAGGTGTACATTAAAGTGATATTCTAATCTATTCTATAAACAAGTTTCGTAACCAATTCGTAAGAAACAACAAGCATATCATACATGTACATTAATTGAACAACTACTTATAAGAAATCTTAGAAAGTATTTAATCTCGCGGAATTCAAAAAGCCCTTGGATAAAAGTATATTTTATATTAATAAAACATTACGTCGCTTATTACACACCAATACATACGGCTAATTACGAGTCTTCAAGTTACATTGTCCATGTAAATGAGAGAGAAAAAGCACCGGTCGACCATTAATCAAGAGAATGGTGCAACAACACGGGTAATACACTTATCAAGTTTAATTCAATAATCTGGCGACGCCGGACCGGCGGCGGGTAGGTGTTACTGTTTGGAAGTTCTTGCTGTTTGAACAGGTGAACTATCACTAAACTTCTGATTTAAACGACTTGCGAATAAATAGGGCTGTTATTTATATATAAAAAAAAATCTTTTGAAGTTATACGAAAGGGTAAGATTATAGAAGTACTCGAATCGTGCCTATTATTTTTGTATGTTTTTTTTATTTATTACTTACTTATTACTTTTTGTCTGGTTTAACAATGTCGCAAAATAAAATAGTTCAAAACAAAACTGCGTAAAATGTTTCTACAAAAGTGTTTGTTTTCTATGGAAATTCAGACAAAAACACTCGTCTGTCCCGCGTTTACAAATTGGAGCCAATAAATTTAACGCACAGTAAAATTTACGATGAAGAAATTAGTGCCTCACTTGGAATTCAGCAACAAAAACTATGTTAAATTATTACAAGGCATAAATAAGACGCGTCTACGAGGCGTAGCAGCGTAGCACCCGCTACGCTGGCGCCGGTACACGTAGCAGGTAGCGTAAAGGCGTAGAGGCTCTAAAGCTTTACGATTCGTATAATTTAGTCTCATACATTTCGACATACGTTAATTTATTTTCCTATACCTTTAGAGGAGCGATAAATATCATAAGTATTCCATAAAAATCTTTCTTCTGACGCCTAAGTTTCTTAAAAAGTTACAGTTAGAAATTAGTAGTAAATTAGTCAGAAAAATTTACGGAATAAAATAATAATTGTAATATACTTGATCTCCATAAAACAATACACTTTGAATTAAAGACATAAATTGAAATGTTATAAAAGTGAAACAAAACTCTCGAAATCTCTCTGCAAATTTATCTAGAGTTACCAAGAACCGTTATTTTCTAAACTTCTTGAAACTATTATCATAATTTCGAGCTACACTTTGTCATTTTACAAGTTGACCCTAGTTAGTGCAATTCACAGCATCCTCTCCATATAATTAATTTTTGTTACGAGATAGCACTTTATCATACTTTTAATAGTTTGGAGATTCGTTTTCGACCTGTAAGTGCACAATTGCAGAATTTAAAATGACTCATTATGCATGAATTATAGTATGCTGTTGTTAATAAGTGAGTTCACTTTACTACTTTTTTTTTTTTAAATAATACATAAAGGTATCTGCTGTGACTATTAAATTTTCATATTACCTAATTTAAGTGTTTCTAATGGAGTAAGTCGCTGTCACCACAATTTTCAACTAATATTGACATGATTTGATGGTTTTAATCTTTATAACATTCATTTTTAAAAACAATAATTTGGAATTTGTTACTTATAAGTGAAACTTAGTTCCTATAAGCGTAGAGTAATCTTACGCTTATAGGAACTAATCCCACATTTAAAATTTTTATGATTGTATTATACATAGGTACTGCTTGTTTATTAAATTAAATAATTATAAATCACAAATGACTAAATAGTAGTAGTTAAATAAGTGACTTTTATTCCTTAAACTCAAAGCGTTATACTTCCAGCATTACAATTCAAATTACACGCGAACAGTCCAATTAGAGGAAAATTTCAAATGTAAAGTATCAGCGCTTTATCAGAATTTCAAAATCAGCTCTGGCCTAGTTTGGGCGGGAACATTAAGGTTTCGCTATCCAATTTCATGCGCCCCTGAACTCATGCACCACTGGCCACTCTACCTGCCGGGGATGTAGAAAACTGAGCAGATGGTGGTAACAAACTGTGCACAATTTGTTACATTGATAGTTTTGCTCATAGTACAGGCAGGCTGTAGTCAAACATAAGCCTATTTCGTGATAAAAAAGTATAGTTATTGAACAGTATATGTCAATTTTGTATGCAAGAAAAGCAAAAGCAATAGAATTCAATTTTGTGGATGTTATGACTGAAATACTGGCAAACCAAAAATAAAAATGATATGCATACTAATTTAAAATTCATTACTCGTAATGTTGCAAAGGTATATATATCAATAGGCCGCAGTCGCTCATTCATTTATTTTTTTATTCAAAAGAACATGTTTATAATGTAAGTAAGTATTTTTCATATGAATTTAACATCATTGAAATAAAATTAAAAGACTAGAAACTCTTTACGACTTAGTTATATGACACCTAACTATCTTTATATCTCACATTTCTATCCCTTCTCTACAATTTCTTATCTCCGCTCGCTCTCTACCCACCAGAGAAATTTCACTAACACAAACTTATGATTAATTGCGCCAATAGCATCACATCTATGAGCACATTGTCAGCGCCGAGATCCCGGGAGACAAAGAGCCTATAGCAAACTTATACCAACCACTTATTTCAAACGAAGCGGAACTCACCTGCGAAGTTACGCCTCATCTATTGAGAACGAATGATTAATGACTATGTAAAATTCTTTATTACGTCATCAGAGATGCTCCCAGACTTTTATATCGCAGATTAAAATGCTATCCTAGTTTTAATAAAGGCAAAAGGTTCGGCGAGTCCGTAATCTATGCTCCCGTCGCTTTCAAAACACATATTTGATGTCAGGACCGTGATTCATAACGTTTTATGTGTAACCCTACCTTTGTTCGTTCGGACTGAGATTACGTACTATAAAATCACTAAACTACAGCGCTAAAGCCGTTTACGAGAAAAGCTATTTTAGTTTATTGGTTAACAGTTATGTCGTAACGAGTTTTTAATTAAAGTCGAGTAGATTTCATTACTTAAGGCGCGGGCCACGTGTTGCGCTCTGCAGCGAGAAATAAAAGCCGGAGCTTAGATTTTTGAAGAACAATGCTAAGGCACTCCAGGCTGGATATTCCTTACAGTTCTGACTTTCATAGCGAAGACAAAAGGACTACCTCCCAACAAAAACTCATCCACGCCAGATGATATGTCTATGGCGAGAAATTACAAAAATAGTTACTCCGTCGCAAAAACTCCATGCGTAGTTTTTAAAATGGGCTGTATTTTCTTGGAGGAGGCTGTAGCGGATGCGACGATAGACAAAAGGTCTCTATACATTGTTAGGTGTATGGCGTGAGTAAAAGCAAATGTAGATGAGGCGTCGCGCGTCGGCCCTCGCCTGCTTAACTACTCGCACAAACACAAAAGTCCTCACACTTCTTACATAAATCTTGCTCGAGATGTCTCCGTCTCACCTTTGTGCGTTGCTACGCACTCCCTCTCGTGAATTCGATAAAAAGAATTGCGAATTTATTTAGCCAAGTATAATTTATAAGTTCATGTGAGAAATTTCTAAACAGCCTTTAAATATAGTAAAGTCGTTCTAACATGGCAGTTACACCTAAACAATTGTCAAGTGTTACTTATTAAGTGTTATCCTGACATGGTTTATATGGTTATACTGCGTTTTAGACTAAAAGTTCAAAAAATGGACTTATTTAATTAAATATAAAGAAATATTTGCATATGAAAATATAAATACACAGTAATGCCCTTATTTTTACCGACTTATTAAAGGACAAAACATGAAATGGTCAAAATTGACACAATTCGTCACGGCAAGACATTTACCCACCGGCTACCGGAGATTGGTCCTTCCACGGCGATGCATCAAATATTCTACAAATTCACCTACTAAACGCTTTCAATGAAAATGAGACTATAAAGTTTCCAAGAGACGCGGAATGATTCTATTACGAATATGAAATGTTATTACCTCGGACGGATTATAAGCAGAAGCAGGTTCTCACAAATGAAATTGCTTCCCTTCTTTGGAATCCATTTTAAGGATGAATGTTATAATTCTTACGAGTAAAGACTTTGTCAAGCGGCGAATGCGTTTATGTGAATTTAAAAGACGACGCGGAGGGAAGGTGAGTTTTATTCTTGGCGTTTGAGTTTATAGCTTTAAGACGTTTGAACAGTCTTTTAGTGCAGCATTGTGTGAACATTTTTAAAGTGGTGAATGAGGTACTTTTTCAGGAAAATAAATGACATGTTATGTTTTTTCAATGTAAAATAAAAAAAGTGAACTAATCCAGATAGCCAAATGTTTGGTAAGCTAATTTTTAATAGTATATTGGGATATAGTTAATAAAATAAGTTAACCCGCCATAATAATGGCAACAATGAGATTTAAGCTTTATAATTTTACGATATAAAATTGCCAGGACTACGAAAGCTTTCGATAGCGTTACAATGTATTTTAGCTGGCAATAATGCCTACATACGAGTACATTTTGAATTAAATTGGTTATTACACTAACTCCCTGGCATATCTCGCTTTAGCCATCGTAAACTGGTGTAAAGGTAATTTAACCATTGAATAGTTTTGTTTGAAAGTCGGTAAGTTGTTTAACAATGTTACGGGCTTCGGCTATTGTTCCAACCATAGCGATATTGTTTAGTTACACTATCGAATTTTGGTATTAATGCGTTAGTTTGGAGCTACACTTTATTTCGAATCCATAAAATTACGTAACGGAAATAATGAGATTGTTATTTTATCGATTTTATTGTTTTAGGGTAAAATAATAACGGCTGTAGAATAGTTTGATATGCATAATTAATGTAAAGCCAAAGTACGAACCGTAATATAAAATGTCTGTATACATGTATGTATATATAGATAGATAGATAGATTAACTCTTTATTGTTGACATATATTAAAAAACAGTACATAAAACAAATGATATCTAAAGTAGTGCCACAAGCGGCGGCCTTATCGCTAAAAGCGATCTCTTCCATATTGTTATTATATATTCTTATTCTTATTTATGTGTTCATAAATATTGTTGCGCTTTCTAACCAATTTACCTTGAATAAATTAACAGTACCTGGTTTATGTTAAATGCTTACCTGTAACAAAAATTTACATCCAATTAGAATCACATTTTTAATATAAACTAATAAAAAAAAATTAATATATTTAATATTATTAATATATTAATAAATTTTATTAAAATAAGTTTTATATTCTTACTAGCTGCTAGCTAGCTAGCTATCTGTTCAGTTAGTTAAACAAATCACTTTTGATGAGGTTATGATTTAACTTGTATTCTTATCAACATCCTAATACAAGTTCCAACTAAATCATCATCTTCTAAAATCTTAATATAGATCGACTTCAAATTATTTTGACACCATCTATTTGTGTGTGAACTATTTATAATTATATCATTACCGTTCCTTTGGAGCATCTAAAATTTCAAAGGAGCTAGTGTACTCAACCTTTCAGCCCATTAACTCTTGCTTAGGGCATGTCTTAAGTGCTTAAATAGGTGGTGCTAATTATTATAACTGCTCGGAGACTTTACTTTGTAGTGTTAATTTTTCTCTACAGCGATAATTTTTGTGCTAACTGCGGTTAACTTTACTTAGGATGCAAATGTTTGTTTTAGCGTATTGTTGTTAAATTGTATTGTACTCTTCAAATTTCAATGTATTTTTTACTCATAAATAAATAAATAAAAAATAAAATAAAATAGCCTTTATTCTCTTAAAAACTAGATATTTACAATGTTTAAGAAATGAAACTGTATCAATTTATTAAAAATATGTGATATATATAAAAGTATTATAATTGTGTTATAAGGGCACCCAAGTACGGGTATAGGCCTCCTCCATTGCCTTCCAAGTAGTGCGGTCTCTAGCTAGTCGTGGCCAGGTTACGCCTGCAACCTGGGTAATGTCATCGCGCCACCTCTTCTCTTGCCGTCCCCTTGTCCTAGTCGCGAGAACCACGGAGAATTTTTTACTCGTAGTCTGGCTTAACTCAAAATTTGGTCTGATAAGAATTGTATAACAAAGCCCTTACATATTCGATTCAATGCTTTTCATTTGGTATCAACATCTAATTTATCTAATTTTCTAACAATTTCAACATCTAATTTTTTAAGTTACATATTTTTGGTATAGAATATCATAATAAACTCATAAAAAAAATTCGCTTCTTTACATGTCATCTACTAAAAATAAAGTAACGTTAAAAACTTTAACCAAACAAAAATCAATCAACAACCCACTTCACATTAACGCCCAAAACAATCAGCTAAAAAATCCCAAACAGCTCCCGTTCAAAAACCCTTTACCGCAAAAATCCTTGTTCAGCTCTATAAATTACAATCCCGCAGGATCGCTAATCGCTCCCGCTGCCTTTAGCGAATGCCCTAAGGTCCGGTGCAGCGGTGCGTGAGGGCCCAAGACGGGCTCTGCTCCTGACAGCCCATGAAAACCAATCTATAGTAATACCTATAGCTATAAATATACCTAGCGGATAAAGGCTTAAGCGGGGGTGGGTCAGATTATAATAAAAAAGTTGAAGAGGTCATCAGTTGTTGCAAACGTTGAAATCCAAAATTTACAATAGAAGAAATATGAACTATACCTGAATATCTAAGGTTGCATCTTCGGGCAAAAGTGAGCTTGGTATAAATTTTCAATATAATATCATAATTTAATACCGAAATATTTTTATATACATTTATATAATACAAATTATGTATTAATTACGACTTAAGTGGAATGAAAACATTTTAAACACAAACCGCTATTCAATCTTATTTCACCTTAAATTCTGAATCATGAATGTTGTTTAACGTTTGGCAGTTTGGCGACATTATTTATTAAAGTAATAAAACTGTATTTTATATCGTTAAAATTTAATTAAATACAACCTCCATAAATGTCCACAAAGTGTAAAAAAACTCATTTGCGTTCACGACGACATCACCGAAAAATGTTTCATTTTAACTTTATGTAACTTTGTAATATTTAACGGTCATCACAGTCATTTATGATGCGCTGGTGAAATAAGTAGCAACCACATAGTATACGAAAGTATTTAAAAAACTTAATAAGTAGGTAGTTCTAGTTCTCAAAAACTACTTATGTTTTTTTCTTCTAAGACAGTTATTAAAAAAAATCCGATTCTTAAGCCATTAGGTTACATCGACCGCCTCAGTCACATCCTTGCCAGTAAAATTCTAAACCACCACTCCATTGGCCACAGCGTAAGTTGACAAATTAGATTTTAGTGAGTATTGCTGACTAAGACTCAAATTACGGCCGACTTTGAGCCGAGTGCAAGCTTTTAAACATGAATTAGAGGCGTTACTTTTGAAGCGATAATGGCGTATTATGACGGAGTGAGCAAAAATTATGTCGCCTTAACATCAAGGACTTTTAGTTATATTTGATGGCTGGGAAATTAAAACTGACAAGATGATTCGATATGAAATTCTTGTTGAAGAAAATGGAAGCTTTTTTGAGATTTTCTCAGTCATCGGTGCTTGGATTGGATTTGTAGCACTGATAGAGATAGGCTATTATCTTTTGTAGAGGTTTTTTCGTACACTTCTGTAGTGATAGACAGATATATTTTATATTTTGTTGCTATAACAAAATGTTCCTACGGTTTAGTCCATTTTATGACATATGATAAAGTATTGTGTCTATGACATTAGTTTCATTTATTTATGCTTATTGAGTAATTAAAAGGATCTTGATATTAAAAAACATAGCCCACTGAAAATTGATAAAACATCACGATTCAAATTTCTATCACTTTATAGTGACTTAACTATACATTTAAACAAAACAATTTCTACTACAAACATTTTAAAACCGGCACGGCTTTTCATATTTAGCGCCACAAATATCAGACTACCCACAATTACACCATAGACTAACGTGGCCACCATAATCGTCCGTAAAGCGCCATCTGCCGGATGCTTTGCAATGTTTATGAGAGGCATCGGGAAGTGGCCGTAAATTTAGACGTTCGGACATGTAGGCGATAACGCATCCCCGGTCTAAACTGGCTTTAAACTACGCTAAACGCGGTAATTATTTTGTGTTGAGGGTAGTTTTTGGTTTGAGTCCGCAATCAGGACAGAAGAAAGTTTAGAATGGAGCTGGATTTTGGATGTGACTTTTTTTTGAGGATTTTTGTGATTGATTTTATTGTCAAACTATTTCAGATAGATACGAAGCTTTTTAAGTTTTAGTACTTAACAGAATCTAACACATTCCAAATGTAAAAGTTTTTGTAATCAGGTACATTGTGAATGCAATAATTTCAATCTTTACAGTCTGATAAATTTAATGTTAAGTAAATTCTTCAAAACATTCTAATAATATTTTGTAATAGTATTCATAACAACAAGCAAATAAAAATATAGCAGAGCAGCATCTTGCGTGTCATTGTTTTCATTCTCTCCGCGAGATGAATAGCTCTGATAACTTATTACTTATCACCCCAATTTGGCCGAGAAATATAAAAACTTCCCTCGGCAAACTGTAACAAACCAGATAATAAAGCCTCCAAATAAAAGAGCAACAAAAAACTTGTTAAACTCGGCGGCAAGTTAAAGTTACCCATTGATATACAACGTTAACAAACACCTACAAAACAGGAAAAAGTCCCGAAATCATTTTAAATTCAGTATTAATCCCTTCCCCGGGCGTGGAGCATCGTTTCTTCAATACTTTGTGGGATTTCTGGGAGAAAGCTGCTCCTAAAAAGTTCTAGCCCAACTCCCGTGTAATCTTACTTATAAAAATAAACTTTTGCATTAACTGATTTCGAACCAGGCCGCAGTACGTGCTCTATGTGAAAATAGAAACCAGTTTCAAATTAAATTACTTAACACCATCTGCATATAATTATGTTAATAATTATATCTTTCACATGGTATAATTAATTGTATGATGATAGAGGTCATTGTTTTGATTTGCTTGTCATCGTTCTAGTGCTACATTTAATACGTGGCCATTGTGAAAAAACATACTGATTTATATAATATTTTCTTACATGCTTTTCACTCAAATTAACAAAAAAACTGGAAAAATATATATAAGAATAAGAAACTCAAACAGGTAAATCAATAAAGCCTAGCAACAAGTTCTGGAAAAAATCCTTGAACTGGTTATTAACGTGTATATTGTATGTGATAATATTCTGCAATTCAAAGCTTACGTATCATTTGTTTTTAAAATGACCTAAAGAACAAAAAAAGCGAAATGTTACGTTCTTCAAAGAGGATAATATAAAGACTCCATACTGGCTTCGCGTCCTCAAAACTTCGCGAGTAGGCCGCGCGTCTTCCATGTACCGAACCCAATCAGCTAGAAAATAGAAACAAATAAATACACGCTTACGTAGTTTTGACTTGATAAGAGTAAGAAGACTTTGGAGCTCGAATTTATGAAGGCTTCTGGAGATAATGTAAAAGTTGGTCGATAAGACAGGCTTTGCAAGCTTCTTCGTTCGCGGAGTAAAGCCGAATATTACCTCGACTTCAACCAGGTTCTGTAGTGTTATTATGCTGCATAAAGATGAGAGTAATGTTATTGCTGCTTTGGTCAGTAGTTATGTAAGTATAACTGGATTTTGTGGCAATCAATCCAGGAAAAGAAAATCTACTTAGATTTATAACATAATATGTATGTATGTAGATAATTATCTTGTTCTTGTAAAGATGAAAACGGGCCCTTATAAAAAATAAAAAAAGGTTCTGTAATAAATCGTTTAACTTTAGATTGTATATAAAATCAACCGTTATTTTTTCTATTTTGTCACAATAACAAGAAAAAAACGATAAGATATAAAGTATCAGGCGTTACTTTGCGGAAAATCATGTTTGCTGTCTGAAGCCGGTTAAGGAGTAGTTGCAGTGGAAAAACACTACATATTTCTCCAGTTTCGTTTTCAAGAAAAATAACAATCGAATTTAATGCAAAAATAAACAGCCCAAAAGTGCTATCTGGGGCATTCTTAAGCAGTTCTACAAAAAATGACTTCTTCAATTCTAACCTCTTAAGATTTAATGGGCCTGAATCACAGAACTATTCTTCAAAGATAGCGCTTCATAAAATTTAAGCTAACCCAATGACTTTGGAAGCAGTTTATCAACTTAATATTAAGGGGCATTATTCTTGATAGCAAATTTCGTTTTTAACCACAACTCTTGGCTAATGAGAATTTCCTTCATAATTATTCAATTACTCAGTTAATAACGCCTGCCCTTTACTCCTGCGGGAACTTGAGGCTTTATTTTCATAATGACCTGGATTTTCAATCGTATGCCTAAAATAAATAATTAATCTTGAAACTAATCCAGTTTTTATTACGTGGTAGCAATTTATTGTACTTTTGCACTAATATGTCATATTATATAGAAGTGAAACGATATTAATTGGTTTAAAACAAGAATCACTATGATGATTTGTTATTAAGAAAAGAGTCCTATGTATGCTCAGCAGTGGGCTAAAACGAGGTAATAACGAAAATATATAAAAGGAAACTTCAAACAATACATTTAGAAACCTCCAATATACCTAACCTTCAACATATTTTCCTATCGTTCCAGCTACAATAATTTTCTCGGAAAAATTTGAAGTGTCCTCAAACGTGTGAAAATCACGTACCGTAAATGATCGGAATATCTAAAAATATCACATCAAAGTTATCAATCTCGACTCGGGAGCGGCGTTAATGTTAGAAAAATGTTAAAAATCTTTTGTCAGAGACACTTGCCTCCGGTGAAAGATTCCCGAATTCCCCTCCCTCTTTCCAATAGGTAAGGAAACGTGTCCACTTACATCGACACTTGATATAGTACGTTACAGACTTTATTGGTACGTATGCATATCGATAAAAGTTATCGTGGTCAGAACTAAATATCGATTCAAATGTTTGTAAAGTTTTTTTTTAATGCAGATATAACCTAGGAGCGAAGCTATTGTAATGAGCTTATTCATACTATATTATAAGGATTTTATGATTAGTAATAACGCAACGCAATGCCACAGGCAGCATTGAAGTTTGTGTCATTACCTAACCTCAACCATAACACGAAATGTTTATGAACTTGTACCTACATCAATAATCTCTTATTTCCATCAAACTAACGTTTTTATATCATCATTATGTTATCCATAAATCACCTAAAAACTAAAACGAAAAAACTACCATCGAAAAAAAAACAAAACCAAAAGACATCGACCATTCGGCCATCGATAAGTTTGTTCAGAAAAGGATAATACCCTACCCGGGTGTAATTAAGGTGCAAAGATACCCCAAGTCTGCGAGCGCTTGGAGTGCCCTCTAGTGGTGGGCCGTACTCACAGTCGATGAGTGCTGCGTAGACCAGATTATACGAGTACCAGAGTTCCTATCTATGGTGCGTTCAAAAGATTCAAAGCGAGCTTAATTGGGTTTGAGTCGGTTTTTATGTTGCCAGTAGAGTTTTTGTAAGCGATCCGTTTTAAAGGCTAAGATGTACTGAGACGCTCTTCGGATTTTTTCTTACTCGTTAGCAAGTTTTTCAGGGATTTTCATCTAATGATGTTTAATTGGGTAGTTTCAAGCTTTCGATGAATGAATGTATCAAATTTATATTCGCGAATAAAACGGTTATTATTTAAGAAATTTGATATTACTTACTTAATGAGTTAAAAAACTAGAAAACTAAACGAGACGGATTCATTAAGATATTTACCAGACAAAAAGTTCAGTAGTTTTACAACTAATAATGTAAATCTACCCCAAAGCTCAGTTTATGTCTTGTTATCAATCAAGTAAGTCTTGTTGTCGTAAAAATGTACTAGTATTGCGCCATAAAACTAGAAACAATCAACTAATTAGCGCCGATTGGTTGTAGCCCATAACGCCAGTCACGCAAATAAAACAGAAACATCGAAAGCAATCTTATTACGATACCCTAACTTATATTCCACATTACATTAATTTCTCGAGAGACGTCTCGCAGTTAGCAAGGCAGCTGGCCTCGGATCGCATGTTTATCCAGAGATTGCCTAATCTCGAAGAGCTACAAAACAAAACCACATCGGGAATGTTGAACTAAAGTATTTCTTCTCTCCAAGGATGGTAGTGGTGGTACCCTTGTCGACGCTAACCGATCACACCCTTAAGGCTCCCGAATTACTGTCCGGCCTGATTACCACCCCCTCCGTCCTGCACCCCCGCGCCCGCATCCCCCCTCGCGGGCCCTACGTCAACTATTATTTGTGTCCCTACTTATAATTTGTGCGCTGGAAAAGTTCGACAAACACAAGTCATTCTATAAAATATAAGAAAACTTTCACTAAGTTGTGTAGTGCGCTCCGGGATTGCTTGTTATTCGATTAGTTTTGTACTACTGAGACGACTCTAATCGCTTGATTAAGTTTTTCGTATCTCGACTTGTGCCATTTATGTTTAAGCGTGTAACTTAATTACGAAATCTTATTTGAACGAGTAGCTAACCTGTTTAATGAATTGCCTCTAATAAGTAATAAATATTTATACGGGAGTGTGCGTGTAGGCACGCGTCGTGGGGAGAAAATAAATTTCAATTTATCGCCTCCACTGCTCATTCTCATTAGAGTAAAAAGATGAGAAAAACATTTTTATCGGAAAACATCGACGGTTTTTTTTTCTATCATGCCTAAACATCTTCTGTATAAAGGTACAAACGAAATGCCAAGAGAGTTTTAATGCTCTTATTCTTGATTTCCTTCAAAATGAGAAAAATGTGTTCATTGGTGCGAAACGAAATCATCGTCCCAGATACGTCTTTCAACAACAAAAGGCGCTTCGCGCGTGTTTAACATATTCCTTTAAACAGAACGCAATATTTACTGGCTTTCATGTATCGTCTTAAGGGGATAAATAATGGTGCTGCAGATGTGAGCTTGGCGTGCGGAGGCGACGGAGGCGATTGTGGCGCCGCCACCCGCCAACAACGATAATTTGACGTTTAAAATGTACCAACATACTTCATTTTTTAAAAGACTCAAGATACTCTACTGAGATATATGTAGCAGCATAGCAACCGTGGCAAGAAAGTTATTTTCCATTTTGTGTGCTCTTCTTGAATTGTATTAAAGCTGATTTAAAAGACAAAAATTGCCGATGAACCGAAAGCGTTTTTTCCCACTGAATAATGATATTTGGAGCTTTAAAAGTCAATGTTTATTTTTAATGTCGTTGGAATGAATTTAGCTTTAAAATCTTGGAAGCAAATATTTTATTTATAGACTCAGCTCCAAACTTGTGAGGTTCGGATACAAATTTCTTGTTCAATGGACCATGAACTGATTAAGTAGGTATATATCGATATAGCTATTAAAATTTGTGTAAGTAAAGGTTAAAATTTAGTTTTCGACCTAAATGAAATAATAGAATTTGAATGTCAACGTGTTCTCAGAAATGTATTTCTTTGTTGCTTGTCAAATGAGTTAATGTCTACTGTAACCTAGCCTAGGCTTATTCACATCAATATACCAGTGAATATAATTTTGAGTAAAACATTTAATCCTACGTATTTATAAAAAAAACTGAATATGATTATTCGTACTTTAGAGATAGTATTTTGCTTTGTTTTTTTTCTTTCTTGAATTTAATTATAGTAAAGAGATACCTTATACCTTAAAACGATTTATCAACACTGTCACTAATGAACTGTGGAAGCGCAGTTCAAATGATAGCAACATAAGAGTTATTATGGGAACACCTATCTCTCTGCAAAATAACTATCGAGGTCGTTATCGCTTACGTTGTACCTATTAGCTGCGTTTAGGTTTATTCTAGTAAGTGGATCAAGTGGATCAAATTTTTATTCTTGTAATAGTTTTCTGACTTACAAGTGATACTTAATAATTGAACGTGTGGTTTTTGAATAGATGAATAACGAAGAATATAATTCATTGTGCGAATCAAAATGATGATAAAGTTTTCTTGTTACCATTTCCATTTTTATAATTTTTTGTATTATTTGGTCACTTGACTAGCAAATCAGAAAAAGTTGTAACTTAATTGTGTATGTATTTTTGATTTGATTTGATTTTGACCTACATAAGTGACGTTATAGTCTTTTGGAATAATTATGGAAATTATTCCTCCATTCAAAGTGGATAAATTGGCAATAATTTAAATAAAGACAAACCCCACACTAAATTTTTAATATGATTATTATTATCAAGTATTTTGTCATACAACTACAAGGTACTACAAGGTATCTTTTTTCAACATATTCAAGTACTAAACCAATCCAAAGCAAGCACAGAAGACGTTGGGCGGAGCGCTGTGGACGCATCGGAAGATGGATTGTGACGGTAATCAGTTAATGCATTATGCAGTTCAACTGCAAGCACGATGTAAGTATATGTACTTGAACGGGTAAGCTGCAGCAAATATTGGACCGAATTAAGACGAGACACGCGAGATGTGTTTTCAAATTTAAGGGAATGTGGTTGATGTGGTTGAGGAAAATCCCTGCTTTTTAATGAAATGTGCAAAGTTAAAAAAAAATATGGTTGTTAAACCCTAGAAGTCTAACGTTTAAAATGTTTTTGTGTATACTCAATGGCTCTAACACTTGATTTAATTACACTTGACAATATGTATTTCTTCATGATCAGTTAATGCATTATGCAGTTAACTGCAAGCGCGATTTAAGCTGCAGCAAATATTGGACTGAATTAAAACGAGACGCGTGAGATGTGTTTCAAATGTAGTGGAATGTAATATGAGAAACAATATGTGCTTATTTTAAGACTATGAAAAGCAAAGGAGGGTCATTTATTCACTACCACCCTAAAGAGTAATGTAAATACTTATTTATTTATAACAACACTAGATTAGATCGTGATTAAATATACATCTTCTCATGTTTCCTCGGCAAAATAAGTGTATAAAACTATGTTTAGTTTAGTGTCTAATTAAAATGACAAAAATCTATGAAAACATGACTTATACTTTTTTATTGTTATCAAAATATATTAGAACCAAGCAAGTTATTTTGAAACTCCAAATCAATCAAACCAAATGGCCGAACGTAGCAGTTTAAGCCTTAATCAGCCAACCGCATCCATCACAATAACATCAAACAATGACAAGCCATCAGTCAATATGCATAATCTTGAAATCAGGTGCGAAAGATGTCTGAATTGTAATGAGATATCTGCTCAACATGGATGGGATTAATGCGAATAATAGCGTAAACTAAACACAATTAACATAACTAACGGTAAGCCGTTGAATCAACCATGTTATCTACCGAAACCGAGTTCGAGATATTGACTTGGATCTGCGAAATACTTGCCGCAATTATTAGTTTCTAAGTTAATTAACTAAATAGGATTTTGTCAATAAACATGATTTGGGTATTTGACAATGGTATAAAGTACTACGTTTAGTGGAAATATACTAATTTTAATAAATAAATAAATAAATAAATATTTCTGGACATATCACACAGCGCCATCTAGCCCCATACTAAGCTTACGCTTGTATCATGGGTACTAGATAACGAATAACATAACTGAATACTTAATATATACTTTTCTTTTGTAAATACATACTTATTATACATAGAAACGACCAGACTCAACACAAGTAATTACAAATTTTAATATTCATAATTACTTGTGTTATGCGGGAATCGAACCCGCACCCCTAGATTAGAAGGCGGAGCCACTACCAACTAAGCTAACGGAGCAGTCTTATACTGAAGACTAAAATCTTATTCTTGCCGTGTTCAAAAAGTTTAAAGCTTGATCATTATTACGATGGTGATGGTGCTTAACATGAGGCAGGTTGTAGTCAAACGTGGGCCTATTCCATGTAAAAAAAAGATAAGATAAATTATAAAACAGATTATAAAAAACATGAGTACTTAAAATTATAATATCACAATACAACACTATCAAAATAGAAAAATTACATTCACCTACAATCTAATGCACACATATTGGTAGAATATAGTAGGAAACGAGTTTTTTTTAAGATAAACCCTTTTTAATTAAGTACCACAGAAAATGCGTTATGTATCACAGAAAAGGTATGATAACAAAAATTGAGACACTACAAAAGCAAAGGGCCGCAATATAAAGTGCACATTTACAAGACAGATGGTGTCATTCGGATAATTCTGTTATCAGCAACGCGAGGTCGCCACTGTGCGCGTATACTTAGATGGCAGTTTCCTGCGACGTTAAGTCCTTATAAAGGTAACTGTTACGCTGAAAAACTCCTATTTCTGTGACAAAGTGTGCTGTTAGCCGTGAATGCGCCTGTTCTGAGATTTTGTGTTGCGATTTTAATAAGCTGACACAGTTGTGGCGTCGTTTGAGGTTTGTACATGTTTTATAAATATGTACCTTAACCTGCATTATCCTGGTTGTCTTCATTCTATATATATAAAACTCAAAGGTGACTGACTGACTGACTGATGTAGTGATCTATCAACACACAGCCCAAACCACTGGACGGATTGGGCAGAAATTATAAATGAAGGTAGATTTTAAGATGTAGGCATCTACTAAGAAAGGATTTTTGGAAATGCCACTTTTAAGGGGGTGTTTTACTTCTTAATGCGAGCGAAGCCGCGAGCACCCACTGTTTAATGATATACCTATTTATGACATTCTAGTTAGTTTTTTAACCGCATGAAAGTGGCTAACTCTAGTGTTAAAAGTATTCAAACCGCCCTAAAGTCCATTAAAGATAAGCCAAGAAATTCAGTTACAAATTGTTCATTGTCAGTCTTTATTTAATATTTAATTTGGTCTTGAAAAAGTTTAAACAAATACCTATGAATACTTAACATTTTACTCTAGATCAATTTCACAATACAAACACATTGAAGCCCGTTCCCCGCCTGTCCATTATTTCCCCATCACGTCAAAGAATAGAGAATAGAGCTTCGAAACAAAATACGATTACAGCGACTCGCACATTCAGCAGATTACGAATAGTTATCTCGAGAGACAGAGTTTACTGTGGAAATAACAGTATGGATGCACGTAGATCAAAAATCTAGTAAACATCATCATCATAAGCCGGTTATTGCCCACTGCTGAGCATAGGCTTCTCTTCTAGTACGCTACTCGTCCGGGTCCTGTGCAGATTGAATCCAGGTGCTCCCTGCGGTTTTTCTTATGTCATCAACCCACCGCATTAGTGGGCGACCTTTGCATAGTATACACACCAAAAAATATTATAAGGCACAAAAAAAACAAACCTGTTACTATGTAAAATCAGGTTGGTATTTATATCTAATTGATCGGGTGACATTAATTTTATATAAAACAGAGATCAGTTTCCAAAATTGTTTGCGTCAAGTAGTATGCAGCGTGATATTGTTGCAAATTCTGTTTTTCACAGTTATTAATAGCCAAATAATTAACTGTTTTACCTTTAATTTCCGGATGTAGTGAATATTGTCATTTGAAAAACAATTCGACGTAGATAAAAGTAATGTCGAAATTTTTATACAAATTGTATACCCGTGTATCATAAACGAAGATGAAGGGTTAAAAAAATAAATTTACTAAAGTTGAGTTACTGCAACATCCCTGTAGAACTATCACATAAGCATAGAAACAGAATTACTTTCTTTCAAACTTTAGATTTATCGCCTATTGCGTAAGTTTGTTCGGCAGCTTTACTTGTTCTTTACAGTAAATCATATCTATGATTACGGATTGCTGACGTTCGGAAAATATTTTATCGAAAGGTAAATCGTTAAAGTTACACTCTGACTTTTGTGGAGGTAAAATGTGTGTATGAGTGAAATTGAGAAGTTTTTGTGTTATACTAAAAAGCTATATGATTTAAGGCTTAGCCTAAATTATAGCATGATTACTTGTAGGGCTAGTATTTCGTAACTACGTTAGCCAAAGGTAGATATCTCGTTAAGTTCATAAAAAAATTGAGCGTTGTTCAGATTGCAAAACTATGGAGTTACTATCAACCACAAAACAAAATTAAATCCTATAACCTACAGGTGTCATTTTTGGGTTTATGTAATTTTGTTTTGATTTTTGTAATACATTATTATAAAAATAAATAAATATTCCGTGACATTGCACACAGCGCCATCTAGCCCCACACTAAGCAAACGCTTGTGTCGTGGGTACTAGATAACGGATATAATACTTATATACTTTTCTTTTGTAAATACATACTTATTATACATAGAAACGACCAGACTCAACACAAGTAATTATAAATTTTTAAAATTCATAAATACTTGAGTCAAGCGGGAATCGAACCCGCAACCCCTAGATTAGAAGGCAGAGCCACTACCAACTAAGCTAACAGGCCAGTCAAATTCATTTTATTTAATAACTTTCTTTTGATATCGACTAAACGCTTAACGTATCCGTCAATAACTTTTTTCTTCTTATCGAATGAGAGTGGCCAACTCTGATGTCGAGAGTTTTCAAACCGCCCTAAGGGCCTCTGACATGATTTAACGACTGCCGTACTAGCCAAACAGCCAAATCACATCTAACATCCTCATTTGCACTTTTAATCAAAACCCGAAATAAAAACAAGGAGTCGAGACCACGTCATTACAATATGACGAACAGGCACAATACAAATCAAGAGCCGTGTTCACATATCAGCTGGAAATGACACATTCGTTACCAGCAGGGGGACAATTCCACCGGTTCAATTCCTCCCATGCAAAAAGTAATTTCAAGTACTGCGTCGCATGGCCGCGTACTTATCTATTTTTGAAGGAACGCAAGCCACGATCCGTTAAATAGACTTAGCATAATGTGGAGATGGTTTTAAGCTACAGACAAATGGGTGAGTTAAATGGGTTGGCATGTGGCATGGTGCTGCTTTGTTGTTCGGGTAGATTATATATGTGTTTTTCGAGTAACAATGTAATTATATTAGCTTAGTTTCATTATCATATATCAATTAAGACAATATGATTTATTCATGACGATCTTATAACATAAAAACAGGATAAAAGATTGTAAATGGAAATATGTTGCATATATAAAAAAATATACTTAACTGAAACTCTGGAGAAATATGTAGTGTTTT
The DNA here is from genome assembly GCA_964023185.1 of Macaria liturata. Classification (NCBI taxonomy): domain Eukaryota; kingdom Metazoa; phylum Arthropoda; class Insecta; order Lepidoptera; family Geometridae; genus Macaria; species Macaria liturata. Next base: position 9,018,043 of record OZ026812.1, on the reverse strand, counting down.
TCCGCTGCGACTGCTCCTTAACCGACATCAAACAACAAACTTGATGGTTTTTAGGTGTGTGTAAAGTCACTACTACTACTAGTACTTTCGGACCGACGTTCGAGGAGTCAACACGTCCTGAGGATGCCTCGTGATGAGGCGAAACACGTGTCGACGAGAATATCTTGCCGAAGGAGAACTACAAAGCTTCAAGACACAAGGTGCGGTGTTGGTAAGATCTTGAGATCCACGGAGGCCACATTGGTTAGGAGGTGAGGTGTGGCGGTGGTATATGGTATACACACCTAAAAACCATCAAGTTTGTTGTTTGATGTCGGTTAAGGAGCAGTCGCAGCGGAAAAACACTACATATATTCTTCAGAGTTTCAGTTACAATGGATTTCCGAAAAGTAACGCCTGATTCAATATCTTATAAAAAATTATGATAAGAAGATACGATATGCTTATGGACCTACAATTTTTTTTTTCATCGTCATACTTTTCAAGATATTCGATACGTGAAAACCGTGTCGCGAATCGCAAGCCAGTCTCAATTCAGTATACCTATGCTAAATAAAATACATATCTAAGCGCTGGTCTGCTGTTGAGGCAGACGACACATACAGCAAATTAAAATGATAGACAAAATGTTCTTCAAATTCTAATACAAACAGCTAAACAATAAGACAGGCGCAAGCTCCGTCACTGTAAACAATACCATTATTAAGTCAGAGTGAGTGGAGCAGAGTTCCGCGCGTGTGTGCCGCACGCACCGACTCACTCGTCTTGTCGTATTTGTGCTCAAGAAAACAGCCAACAATTTATTCTCGGGAAACTTGAACGACTTTCCTACTCGTAGGTACGCGAGACAGAATATTTTGGGCCGGAATATTTTAATTCCACATCTAAATTAATTTTCTATTACCGACCTAAAATATTTATGAAGGGGATTAAAATAAAAACGTTCTCTCAGTGGAATTGTTTTACATTGGACGTAAATCTGAAAACTATGTGACTATGTCAGATATGTGTAGGTGTATGTATGTGTAAGATTACGATCGTATACAGGTGTTGAGAAATATATGGATGTTTATTACACATTGACAAATTTCACTTTATACATAGATATAATTGCAGCTTAACTAATTTGTGTTTTCAATTAGCCAAAATAGTTCATAGCATGCCTATAGATAGATAAACATTAGACTAGACTATCGATCCGACATATATAGTTTCACAAAACAGCCAGAATTACGTAAAGGTATACTACGTACTATACAGCTAGTACGGTTACACGACACATGGTTGCAGTCCAATATCCTAAGATAGCTCAAATGGTTAAAGGCTGTATTCAGAGCCTGGCTAGTAACACGATGACGTAGATAAAGGGGGTCGATAACGTGAAATAGCAACGTGAAAACGTGGCGAGAAAATAGCATTATTAACCTCCCGGGCATAATACTCGCGCCACTGCGCCAGATATGGTAATGATTATGTAAATCCCCATCTCACAGGTATATCTCGGGAACGTTATATACTTATTAAAACCAAGATTGCCCGATCGGGGGATTGTTTTACGCAAAAACTTCGCTCGCATCGGAACTCTAACTGTTGGACGTTCAATTTTTACGACGTCAGTAATTCCAAATCTCAGATGGCTTGAAATCGGACCATCGACGTAGCAGCCTTGCTTGGCGACTCTCTTTTCAATTTTCTTAGTTTCCCGCCCGAAGCAGGCGAGCATTGTATGGCTAGATTCTTATCTTTCTGAAAAGCTTATTTAGCTAAATGGAATTTACAGACCCCGCACTGCAGTTCGACGAAGTAGGTACATTGTAATATTTAAAATCTCGAAATTTGACTCTAAGCCCGCCATTACTTTGTCATTGTATTACGTGTCTAAGAGTTTTCAAGCCTCTTTTTGCTATACTTCCGCGGTTTCTTTAAATTATGCACTTAGCGAAATTGAAATTGTGTTGTTGTTTAAATTGTGGAGGACTTACTCGTAAACTCGCTGAGGACGCAAACTGATTCTGTATAAAACCGGAATAAATTAAAATTTGTTTTATGGCCCTCGTTTCTTTCTCTGCGTTTGCTCATTTCCAAGAATTTCTAGATGAACCAAAAATATAATTGTTATGTTTTATTTATTTCCTACGCAATAAATCTTTGTACAAACTGCGATGGAATTTCCTCTAAAGATACGAATTGTCTTGTTATTTCACAATGAGCGTAACATTAAAACAAAAGCGCTGTTGAAAATGTTTAACTAGAGTACATAATTGAGCTCCGTTAATCAAGAGCACGAAGTTTTCACAAGTGCTTAAATTATTTACCTCAAACATAAAACATCGACATTCAAAGCGTTTCTTGAATATTTTCGCTTACACAGACGTCTGGGGTATAACACAAAGTAAAATATCTGCGTTCACGGGCATTTGTTAACGAGCATTTATAATGTGGGCATTCAATCGTGATTATTGCATTGGGCATTCTGTGGTTGGAGAGGAGACGAAATGCTACGTTGTAACAAAATATCGCCAATTTTAGGACTAGGTATTTAAGCTCATAAGCTGTTTGCTACTTTCCTTTGTTGAATGAAGTATAAAATGAAACGTTTTGTCGAAAAACAGCGCAAACGAAAACAATTTCAAGTAATTCAGTATCAATTTCCCGTCAGTGTCAGTAGAAAATTGGTTCCGAAATCACCATAATATCTTCAGCTATAATCCCATTCATGATTCACTCATCCCGCGCAAAAACATCAACTCGTGTTATTCTATACACCGTCACTACGCAGTTATGCAAATGCGTGCGGCTCGTTTTTGCCAGGATTAAGCTTTTGGGTCTATAGTAATGGGAAGATCTGTGTAAAACGTGGTAAATCCACGACCCGACCGGCTACACGGGTAATTCGAAATTTTATAATGCGAAAACTAAACTGAAGTGGCCCACTAAACCTTGTTTAATTAAATTTATAATTAGATCTTTGAAAGGTTCGCCCATGGAACGATTGTGTTTGATATTTATGTGCCAAAAGGTTGGCGATAACATTGCCATTGTTTTATGTTAAGTTGTTGGTAAAGGTTAATTAAGTTAAGAACTTGATATTGTGATTAGTAAAAATTACTGTGGTAGCTTACATCATATTGTTTATAAATCGTTTTTAAAGGCAAAGGGGATAATAGTTACGTTATTTGTGAACATGAAATGATAATAAAAATGTGTAAAAACATTACAAACAAAATATTTTTTATATACATTTTCTATTGTATTACAATAATATGTAGTCACACAAAACGACAAAAGCGTGCCATACAATGTTTATTACAAAATCGACAGATAAACTGACATTGGCTATAATAAAGAGATTGGAAAATAATTTCGACAAAAAGCAAGTCTCCGAAAACTCGCATCAGACACTCAGTAAAATGAAATACGTAGTCGGCCTTCGGCAAATGGTTTAATATCGAAATGTGATCACTTAGCGCAATCTCTTACAAAAGAAAAAAAAACACAGGAAAAGCCTGAATGTACCTAGCTTTTACACAGGCCGAATATGTTTTCAATTTTTACTTTAACTCGTTGGTTTTGATTCGCAGGCATTTCAGTATTACCCTTTTTAATAGAATGTTAAAAGGATCGTGTTTTGTTTCGCTGTTAATATATAGAATTGGTGTATTTATTTTCAAAAGGTGCCATGTCCGTATAAATTAGAGAGGATCTAAGTAAAATAGTGGGGCATAAAGACGTGGCTACGACCCTTTTTACTCAAATGGAACGCTTGTTACTTGCTACTTTATTAAGGCTTTGGTAATTTGTGGATTTACTAAATATACTGAATACTGATACTTCCAGCTGAAATTCAGCGTAGATTTTAGTGGGTAAATATACATTTCAATTATGCTAAGTATTGGTTTTTAAGGAGGTTAGGTACTGACTGTTAAGTAATAAAAACCAAAAGCTCATGTTGTTGTTTTATAATGCACTGAAAAGTATGTAACAATTTTCCATGCATACTATCGATATGAATGTTTCTTCCTATTTGCAGCTGCAACGGAGCAACGGGAAACCTTGAATTTTGGTATGTAGAATGTATAATGAATAATAAATACATAATAGTTACTCTTCAAATAAAAAACGTGAATTCGAGTTTTTTTTCTACATATTTGTAAAATGTAGGTACATAAATAAATACATACATTGAAATATCGACTTGCCATATAACATAGTAACAGATAAAAATCAGCATTTCAAAATATTCGCACGCATTCGCCGCGAGAGCGTTACATTGAAACTTAACAATTCGAAATGTTCGTGGATCCATTGAATTCTTCATCGTTGCAAAGGCACCCAAGAGGAAAATATTTACGCTTTTTCGAAATGCAGAAATCAAGTAACAAGGAATCGGTTTTAGCGCAGAGAAGCGTTAGGGACCGACGGTGTTGAATAAAACGAACCTATTCGTCGCTAGCGTAGATAATATAACTTGGAGAATACTTCACTACCCCTATTCTATATAGAAACTATTCCATGAACTATATGTACTTGCTTGAAATTGGTCCATTCTGTTTAGATAACCTTGTAATTATTCCTGTATTTCTTACTAATATATATATATATATATATGATAGTTTCCTATCATTTATGTTTAGATATTTCCTTTTCAAAGAGCATGATTCCCACGACACAGGGTAACCTAGTGTGGGGATCACAGTCAACATCATTTACCCATTTTTTATATACCCTGTCTGATCCAATTTTCTTTAAGTACAAATGATGTATACTAGTCTAAGGATTTTTGTGTGAATAAAGTATTATTATTATTATTATGTATGTGTGTTAGTTACTATCGTCAATCAACTAATTAACATTTAGACAAAGCTCCCGAGGCAACACTGCAGCCCAATCAACTATCAAATGTCGTTTGAGATTTGAATTTGTAAGGTGATCATTTAAAATACCAACTTACCATCGATGCTGACATAGGTACGTCTATCATTTAGTTTTTTAGTAACAATAATTAAATATAAAAACAAGGGATGAAAAATTAAATATACTACTTCTAACTACTACAAAAAGGGGCACTTAGAAAATCTTTAGAAAAGCCTAAAGATAATCTAAGTGCTCTAGCCCACTACCAAAAGGCAGCGTGCCCAGCATACTGGCCGCATTACCACGCTGGATGGCAATGCTGATACGTTGAGCCAGAAAAAGGCCAGCATTTTGGTCATGCGTCGCGTCAACCAAGTGCTCTGAGAGGTTTTGGAAAATAGTATGGGCTCCCGGACCCCACGGCCCCAAAGTCTCGACTCCAAAAGGCTCAAATATGTAACCTCGGTCGAGCATAGCTGCAACATTGGCAGTGGAAAAAGCCCGGTGAATGATGTCGTTAGTTTTTTAGTTAAATTTCAATCTAATATATGTTTGCCGTTATATCAAATAGTTCTAGCAAGAAATGTACTCTTCGTAATTTTTTTACAGAAAATAAACTAAACACATTTAAAAAATCAGTACAATTATAGGTAGATAGCATTCCGAGTGGAAACTATCACATCATTTTATAAGTTTATAAAGCTTTTTTGATATAATTGGGTCATTTATTGGTTGTGATGTCGTTGTACGCTAGCAATCATAATGCCCACCTCTAGAGGTATAAGTTGGAATTCGAGCTCTTTGCTCTAAAAAACGTAAAGAATTTGTGGTAATTACTGGAAATGTTTTAAGTACATGCTCAGTTTACTGTGTGCTATTAGTTTTATATTTTAATTGAACTCATGTTGAACCTTTAGACATTTGTTTTGGTGTACTAATTATTTTTTTAAAATATAAAATTTAAAAGAAATTACGATTTTAATATGATAACATTGTGTAATCAGGTTGAAAATTTTATTTAGTATTCCAATTTTCGCAATTTTTACATACGTGTTCAACGAAATTTTTGTAAAAAATATTAGTAGTTAGTTAATACGATTACTTGTCTTCATTTTGTTTCAAACCAAATTAAAACACACATATCAATCAATACCAAATCTATAAAGTACCCAATAACACAATAACCGAAAGCTACATTGCATTGTCCAAGTTAATCTGATCACAAAAATGAGCCGCGTACTCGAGGCCGATCAAAGGAGCTCGCAAGTGGTCGCGAGGGCGGCGTGATTAGGTCAGGGACCGCGGTCAACGCATCAAGCCTTTTGCGAAGAGAATTATTGCCATGGTAACCAATAAATATAACTTTTATACAACGTATAAGGTGAAAACAGGGAAGAATTTCATATCACTATTATTTACCTTTTTTACGAATTGATAAAAATAACGACTAATGGTACATTACCAAAAAAACGCCAATTTAAATTATGATTGAATTAAGCAACATGAAAAAGATGTTTGTTTGATTGTTTAATTTTTTGTATATCACAATTTTCAATTTTGTTATTTAGTAATCAAAACTGGCGTTTAACACACAAGTTATATAATAAGAGAAAAATTGTTTTATTAGTCCATGTTTAGATCTAGGCTTTAAACTCCCTCTATATCATATCTATATATATAAAACTCAAAGGTGACTGACTGATTGACTGACTGACTGACTGACTGATATAGTGATCTAACAACGCACAGTACAAACCACTGGACGGATCGGGCTGAAGTTTGGAATGAAGGTAGATGTTATGACGTAGGCATCCGCTAAGAAAGGATTTTTGGAAATGCCACTTTTAAAGGAGTGAAATAGGGGATGCAAGTTTTACTTCTTAATGCGAGCGAAGCTGCGAGCACCCACTAGTTACATATAAATTCCAGGTAATGGCATAGTGCTAGTTGGTTGAGCTTTTTATTATTTAGCTTTTTTTTATTTAGCTAACCGCAAACAATATCGAATTTAGTAATTGCTCTAAATTGGTACGAAAATAATAAGCTTTCGAGAGAGAATCGAACCGATATTAATACAGTTCAAACCCGTGCATAAATTTATATAAGAAATAATTACAAAAGAAGAGAGATCGTGGAAAATCGCTGGCCAGAGAATTGCAATTAGTGGATAGACGCCCCATGAAAATAAATAAAGATATATTTCTATTTTCTACCTATTCCTGCAACGGAGGTAAGAAGCAATTTTTATGTGATTGCTTTCTGATTATTGGTATTGTACATTCTTTGGTATTCTTATTCCTTCTGAAGTACATAATAATATAACATTTTTGACTATGGTAAAAAACTTAATTTTTTTTTACTTACTAAGCGTACCAGTAACCAATACAAATGTACTGAAAAACTTTTCTACGCGCCTGAAAGAAAAATTTCTAAATTTTGATTACATGACATAGTCCGTGGTAAAATACATGGAGAAAACTTAACATGAAATTATTTAATGAAAAAAACATTTAACAACACGTTAATGCGTCATAAAAATAAAATAAAAAAAAACATAATATAAGCGACCTAGTCCAGCAAAGTTGCTAGTGTTATGATTTATTTCCATAGAAACTCACCTTTAAGCTAATGTTCAGCTACAAAAACAATACGAAAGCAAACATGTCAATTCGTCCTATTCAGAAAACTAATATTTTGAACAAAATGTTACATCCACCGTGCATAACATAACAGAGGCGTTTGACAGAAACAGAATAACGCCCGGTCGTATTGCAAGAAACAATACAACACCCGCTAGTGACATAAATCAAATTTTTGCGCTGATATTTTTATGTGATAAATCTTGGATAGGCGAACTTAGAAGCTGGATATGTTAGGTACACTCTGTTGAAAGTTAGATGGTATTGAGTGTTTAGGATACTAGTGACTAATTTTAACATACATAATGGTCTAAATTACTTAATAAATAAGTAGTAAGGCGTAAGTAAATGACTATTTTTCTTGTTTTTTCCTCAATGTTGATCGACAAACAGTAATTAGTTTTATTTGAGAAAGGTTGGACCCAGTTAGTTACATTTATTCCGGACCAAAGCCAGTTACAGAGTGCACTTAGTGTAACAATAGTTATCTAGAAGAACAACTGAAAACGTGAGATAGGCGTCTATCAAAGCTTCCTCTATCGCGCCTTTACTCATACGAAATTCACGCAAAAATCGCGGGCAAAGCAACAGACACGTAAATAGGCTAATAGAAAAAGCTCAAGCACCATACTCCAGCTGTCATATTTCACAATCTGGCCATACCGTCGGTGTATAAACACGTTCCCGTTCAATCATCGCCCGATAGGCAGCGCTAGTGCGCATAAATCAACTCTCACACTTTTTCACCTGCCACACACAAAAGCTTTCGCACTGAAACTTGATTCGGGTTATTTCTGACGAAATATCAGCCTATTTGTTATACTATTGATACGGAGGCACGTGCCTCGCGTAAGTTTGTACTTGTTGAGAGAAGGGTATTGAGTGAAAATTGCTTTCCGACAATGTGCATAGAATTTGATGGTAACAGCTACGGGTTCCGCTTATGTTAGTGCGAGCTCTTTCAGAAAAAGGGTCGCTTGATTGTTCAAGATGGAGCCGGTGCCATCATTTCGTATGTTTAGAAGGAAATAACTGGGAATGGGTTTTATTTTATAGTCTTATTCCCATGTTATCCCTCGCCGAAGAAAAGAACAGCGGCAACTTGTTCGGTGCTTGGCTGACGGTTCTGCCGCGTAAGAGCCTCCCAAATTATCATGGCTGCTATCCACACATCAATATGGCCCAATTAATGAAAGCTACAACTCAGTTGCTATTTTAAGATACTGTTCTGAGTTCACTCATGACATCATGGCTTTCAAGTTTCTTGAATCAAATGATGAATCAACCAAAACATAGAACTCAGTTTATACTAGTAACTCTACACGACAGCCAGGAGTTTCACATCCCAATCACCACCTGTCAATACTACTAATAAATGCAAAGACGAGATAGCCGAAGCTGCAGCTCTATAAGTGCCTATTTGAGCGTACAGTGCCACTTACAGAGCCCGATAACGTGATCCCGCAGCGTGTATTGTGCGTAGCGATACCGCTTGCTTAGACGTCGACTCTATTCCGACAGACTGGGATTGAGCCAGGAACTAAGCAGAATGTTACACTACAGAAATTGTTTGTAGGCTTTGGGAAGTTTGTAATTTGTAACCACCTGTGTTTTTTTTTATTATTTTACAGGCTGCCGGATTACACGTTTAAAGATTTATGACAGATTTTACATTAGATATTTTTTGTTAAGCGGATGCTAGTAATGTCATTCAAAAAACTAAAATAAACTTAAAACTATTGTTTTTACAGTAGAAAGAAGTATGATTAATATACCATACAAAATTTGAGCATACAATTATGGTATAGTTCAAATCAAGAATAATGAAACTATTTATTTTTGTTAAACAGGCTTCTAAAACAAAAAGCTCTATATTTTACGCAACAAGTTTTTAACTAATGTAAACAAGATACACTTCTTACAAAAAAACCTAATTTTAATCATAAAATTTAACAGGTTCCCTTAAGCTCTCGATACAGAATACCACCTCGGCGTCGAGTTGACTATTCTGAGAGCCTATAATCTTCACCGTAAATGGATTTAATGCAAATTCCCTCCAGTCGTTCTATCGGGCGTCTGATAAAAATACCCACTTAACTCCTATTGTGTTTTTGAAATTGTTTTTAAATGTGTTTTTATATGAAGACGCTGAGCGGCTAAATTTTACGATAAAAATTGGGTAATTTTGAAAACGTTTCTATATTGCACGATAACGCTGAAATTGTTTACGATATGGATCTTAATTAGATGCTAGTGAAAGAATATTTTTTCGAAAAATAAGTAATTTTTTTTTTTTTGTTTAGGTACTTTCTTTTACACTTTTTTTGGATCTAAGGGTTCGAATATGTTGGAATAATTAGTAAAAACAACCTAAATATGGTGTAATAAGCGATTGCTTTTAGCAATTTTACTAATGAAAAATTTCGTGAAGTAGGAAAATGTACAAATAGACAATTGAATACAGTCCAAATATCACAAGATCCAACTAAACGAAAAAAACAGCAAGATATCTTAATTTTATGCTGATTTGACTATTTCAAATTAAAAGTAAAGCACAGCAAAATCTGCATCAAATCTACCTGTAACAAAACACTACACCGTTTTAACAGAAATGAAACAGTGATCAAAAACAAAGCTTCATTCGTGCCCGAGTCTCGAGTCGAGCTAATCGTCTGAGAAGGGTCTATAACGGAGTAAAATTTACATAAACAGCACTCTGTCTTGCGGCTGTTATCATTCAATTAAATAAGATTTTAGTGATAGAGAAAATTGAGAAGCCGCGATTTGGAACTAGGCCGGTGAAAATGTTACGGATAAATTATTTTGGATTGGGTAAATGTGTATTGCTTTATGAAATTGTTGTAAAATATATTTGAAAATACGTATGGCTTAATTAATGACACAAGTTTTCGTAAATCTTATTAAATCTACCTGTCAAGATATTCATTTTTGTAATTGCATAACATGATAATGATACGGGTAACATATGGAGTTCCGAAAAGTAAAATTGATACAAGTTGTGTTATCTGGGAGAAGCCTTTGTATTGAAATTGATTACTTGTAAAAATATGACCGTATGACTTACGAAAACGAACCAAAAAAAGTGATGTAATAACTCAGTAAATTTACTATTTTTATATATACATATATGAGCCGTGAAAGGACCTGGGCGCCCACCATGAAGTATCTGCCCAAGAGAACTCCCCTTATACGAATTAATTCTGCGGGGGAGTCACGACCCTCAGTCATGAGGAAATGCGACTCAAGAGAGAGATATTTATGAGCAATATCAACCTGAAACATTCAGTTTTCCGGAAAATGAACTTCAATATTGTCGAATGTCGTCGAATCCCTAATGAAAACTACACCTACTATGGAGACTATATTTCGACTTGTTAACTTGATTGCCGTTTTAATTACTCACTTTACCGGACTATGAGTTGAAGTTTTGTCCAAAGTTTTGTTACTTTGAATTCAGAAAAAAGTATGTTAGATTACGTAATTAGCCAAGCATACAATGTACAGTTTTTAAGAACATGTGCTCAAAATATAAAGTAAGTTAAAAAATTAACACCATAACGTGCCCTAAACGGGCAAATTAAAATATCAACTTACAACAAAATTATGAATCTCAGCGCCTCGCCGCTTGATTATCACACTTTCAACGCTTTAAAAGCATTTAAAGCAAACCGCGTTTCAAAGTTGCCTCGCTCCGCTGCGTCTTTAGATTATGCTGATTTGTGTAATACATTCTTGTATTCAGCGGTACGTTACAAATAAGTTTGAGTACGGATGAGATCCAGCGCTGCCGCCGCTTTGTCACTGTGTATTATACTCGTAAGCTCCTCTGGAGCATCGTAAAATCTTTACAGTAAGGACGTGGCGCGTTCAAACTATCAGTTGCAGGCTGTTTTAGTTTGGGAACTACTACTGGCTGAGAGCAGCCGTGGTACGAAATCTATAGTACTCATAGTATTTAAGTACAGAAAATATTGTCGTGTATCATTATATGTATATAGGTTTTACATGCGTTTCCTTTGAATTTCTTTTAATACCTACATATGTAACGTAATGTCTCACCTAAGAATGAAAGGTTAGCGAATTAATCTGTTTACGGTTTCTATTATAAAAGTATTTAATTATGGACAATATTTTTATATCTTACTCCTTAATATTCATTTTGTGAATGTGTTGACGAAATAAGGTGTCTACTTCAATCGTTACGTTTCATTTGACAAACAGTTCAAAGAACATCTGCCTCTTGGCTGAAATAGCAAGATAGGTTACTTCTGCTACAATGTAGTGTCATACAAGCATTGTCTGCTTACGTGTAGTTGCAGCTTTGTGTATGTATCGGATCAAGATTTGCAGAGATGATTATAATCATAGAAAATGAGATAAACCTTTACCTTACTAAAATTGAGATAAAAAACTGAATAAATGTTTGAGCAATCAATATGTAATTTTTTAAATATGTTTGTATTGTTATTGGCCAAAGTTCCTTTTACACTAGATTATCTGATATTTGGGAACGATACTTAAATAAGTGACATTTTGGTTGAAGGTGTAGCATGTCTTTTCTGAAATGGTACTGGTTCTCAATTTAATTTAGATCTATATTATGTTTGTGATATGATTACAATAATTTATTTTCACTATCTATTCGATTGGACCCACCGACCCACCCAACTTAGAATCTGAACATAGCATTGGAATTGCGTACTAGTCTAGTACTAGGTACGTTCCGTACACTGAAACACACTATAGTACAGTTGTAACGTATGTGTTTATAATGCGTAAACATACTAGTCCGTCCGAGTTACGATCCGACTGCGTGCGTGAAACGGAACGCAACAAATACTTCAGGACCAAGTTATGCGTTTACTGTGTATAATTGTTTCGTTTAGTAAAATAACCTACTTTAGTCCAGCTTGGGTAAAAGAAGTTCTTAAATTAAAGGTTAATCGAACGAGGCATAATAAAATCCAACACAAATATTGTACAGTATCCGTCCTATACAACAGAAAATTCAAAACATAACACGATTGCGGTATAACTAACTGTCACTCAGAGCCGATATCCCGACAGTTAACAGATTTCAGGCCTTACGGCAATCCTATATCTCACTAACGAAGTTTACACGAACTACATTCATAAACAAGAGGTTTCAATACGCCGCCTGTCAGCTAACAGCTATTGATGCAACAGTCAGCCAGCCAGATATTTATTATAACCAGCGCGGGCCTACGGAGCATAATCTCGATGTATTTACAACGTCGCGTGATCCCCGAAAATATCAAAAACGTTCGCGATATCACGCATGTAAGTAAAAGGTAGATATAATGTCGACAGTCGATATTGACTTTGATAAACGAGCAGCGGAGTGTCGCCCTAGAAGGAGCTACGTCACCTCCTTTGGTGCAATGCGGTTACATCTCAGCCCTTGTTTACACTCGATCCGCGTAGTTTTTACGACTACTAACAGGATATTACATCCAACAACAGTGCTTAAGGTAGTCCTTTATTTGTTTGATAGGGTTTATTGCGCGTTAGAGGAATATTGTAAGGTTTGTGGCAATCGTCGGCTTGACGTATCTAGCGGAGCGCAACTCTCATGGGGTTGTTTTCGCGGTTTATATTTCCTTGGGTTTATTGTAATTGCGTTACGTAGTTGTTCCGGCTGATTGTGTTTATTGCTCTGCTTGATTTCAGTCGTCCTTGTTTGTCATTGTTATATTGTATCACATGAATAGTTTCAAAAGGAAATTTCTGTTTTGCCAGCCAGTTTCACATTTTTATTGTTATATATCGATTTTAGTTTAATAGCGTATCAAGTTCTTGTTTAATTTTTATTTCTGTATAGTACTTATAACATTTAATTTATCACTTCAACGTTTAAAAATAAATCTAATTTGCAAGTAGATATAAAATATATACGTTTACAAGTCCACCAGCACATTCACAGAACATCTTCAGTTCAAACAACTGTTAATAGCTGCAATATAACCAAATATTTTTTACCTACAATTTTTATACTAGATCTAGTATCCAAAAAACGGCCACTCAAACAACAGCACTATATCCAAAAACAAGTCTGCTAACTGTGTAGCTATCGTATTACGTATCTCAACTGCAGTAGTCAAGGTTCGGTTACCACTAAGAGGCACTCAGAGAGCCGATAGAATTTGCATAATATCCAAACGTCGATACAGTGGTGCTCATTAAACGATCGTCTATGTGCGCCAGTTTATGTGGCCAGTGGTAGTTCAATTTGAAGCTTCTTTTGTTATGTACTTTGAACTCTAACTCTCACTAAAGCCTCTTACAAACATGTCACATATCAAAAATCTACTTTCTTTCTCCTATATTTTAACATTATAATAATAATCATTTATTTACACTTAATAAATTATTAATTCTATCGGTAAATTTGGAATACTTATTTTGTGATTAATAATACATATATGCTAATTTTGTTCGCTTTCTGGATAAAAATAAATGAAATTTATGTCTTCATAAAACTAATTCGGCCCTAATAATATCTGTTTAATATGTACGAGTATATAAAAATACAAATAATATCTGTTTATCATGTATAAATATATATATATACATACAAAACAAATAATATTTCAAACAATACCATTTGTGATGTCATAATGTACTACTTCTGTAGACTTAATGACACACTTGAAGAAACATAAAAGGTACTTCAAATCTTAAGCGGTCAATATGGAAGTGAGTTCTTGAGTGGCCCTAATGTTGCTTTTAAACAACACTTTTTTCCAAAGCTAAAGTTTGAAAAAAAAACAACGAATATCATATTAATTTGCCACGGAAAAAATAAAGATAAACATATACATATAGAGCAAAATACCATTCGGTTATGATTGTATTAATGTTACATATATGGTGTAATCAACGTGAAATCCTAAATCATATTTGATGCCTACATACCTAGTACATATTATATAGGCATGCAATAATCTGTCCACGCCTACAATCCCCGTAGATGCGTAACCAAAACGCAGTCCATCAAAATAATGATTCGAACAGACGGCATGTGACATGTGACTCAGTAATTAATGCAAATCAATGGTCCAACGTGCGATTGATTCTGCTATAGCGGAAAGCTAAAGCGGATCAATTACGTTAATGAGCTACGCGAATCCATATTGCTGACGTATTCGTATTATGCAAACGGATACCGCTATTTGCTGAGTAAAGCTGGGGCTGAGCCGCTACTTGAACTTGCCCGGGGGAACGAGAGGCTTATGCATTGTTTTTGACTCATTTTTTTAATATTTCATTCGGAAATTTTACTCGCGATTGTTAAAAATGTGTTTTGTTTTTATTTCAAATTCAATTCTTGTACTTATGATCGTTACTATGATATGAAAAATAAAAGATTGAACGCGACTATAGATACCTGAAACTTACTAACTCTATATCTCGAAACTACCGTCACAAACAACAGTGAGGCGCTCAAAACATACAACTTTGACATCTGCCAAACCAGAACAAACACAATCCGGCGGAAGGCGGCGGTACACACCCGACTTAAATCAAATAACTGTATTGCTTTTAGCTTTGTAAAGCTTCAAGTGCAATAGCGTCAGTGGCGGATGTTCCACCCCGTCTCAGTGTGTAGTCTATGATATTGGTCCACGCCCTTTACATGTTCACCGCGGGAGAAGGCGGCGGAGCACGCACTCGCGCTGCTCGCACCGCGCCGCGCTTGCTTCGCTCGCGCCGCTCTCGCCTCGCTCGCCGCAGATAGCGCGAGCGTGATGCTCGACTTAACTGCTCTAGTTTATCCCTTTAATTGCCTTTTTTCTGGAGACTGGCTTTAAGCGCTCCCGCCGTATCTCCTCACGTCGCAATTACGGAGACGTCTTATGATAAATCTGCCGTAATTTGCATGAGATAGCATACGCTCTCAACTTTCACGCGAAGCTTCCTACTCTTGTCGTTTATTACGTTAGGGAACGTTTCCAAGAATGAGAATGAGCTATTTAACTACCGAATAGATCTTTAACTGAGTATAGTTTGTTTAAATTTTTCCGCATGCAAGCTTTTCCGCTCTTCATTTCGTATTCCTCGGAGTCGGTTAAGTTTTTTTGGTGACAATTTTGGGGAAGTGACTTGTGAAATAACAATTTGGAGTCGGATGTGTCCTCACACAATTTGTCGAGCGGAAATAAGACGATAAGAGGCAAACAAAACAGGCGGTACAATCTCCGTGCTGCAACGTGGCGAATCGTCGGGAGACACCCAAGGCTGCGCTTCTGCACGCCAATCTTTGCGTATTTTTTCTCCGGCAGGTGAGCAAAGCGAGCGGCAGAAATTGTAGCGTCAGCAACCGCCCTGCGGACTGCGACGGGGCTATTTGTCGAACGATGCGCCAAAACATCGCATCGCAATCGCTACGAAAAATTATTTCCTCAGATCGCTACTCTTCGCTTTTTGGGGCGTTTACTCTCAGGTTGAGAGTTTTATATTGTACGAGAGATGAGTCGGAGATTGTATTATCTTGTTGGCAAGCTTTTCCGAGTCATTTTAATTTCGATTCGAAAGCTAAAGTTTCTATTTGCTAGAATGCTTTTTGTAAAGCTATAAGCTGATTTTAGGGTTATTTTTGTATAAGAGGATTTACTTATACTAATGCGATGTCTGGTACTAATGGAACGTATTTACTTAAAGAAAACGGTTTCAAGGTTTGCCAGTGAGATACATAATAGATAAGCTTGACAAAATGCGTCAGACAAGCTTCGTGCCCTCAATGATGAATGAAGCCGGCACAAGCTGCGACCTCAACTCGCTAAGCTAAAATGCTGTACAATATTTCAGCTAATATTTTAAGGACCAAACCTAATTCAGTGCCGAAGCACCAAGCTTTTTACTTTTAAAAATACTGACATCAAGTCAACCATTAATTGACTAGAAAATATAATAGTTTTCAAAGAGGACTTCATATAGAAGTAAGATACTTAAACCCATATAAGATATACTTATTATAATTTCACAACATATTGGGCCAAGAATTCTGACGTTCAAATTATGCGTTTGTTTATCAATTTGCAAAATTATTGTTGTTATATTATTATGGCGAATCGATTCTACTACAATTTCCATGATTGACTCTAAATTATACGTCTTATTCAGTTCTAATTAATTTCTTTTCCGCCGTAATTTTACGCTGTTAATACCACTAGAAGCGACTAGCTTAAAAATATTTATAGTCCCTAACAAAATAGAAGAGAAAATCTCAATTCCCGTGATAGTCGATAAACTTATTACAGTAGAGTGTCCGATGATCGTCGGAGCGAGCGGGCGGGTTCGACAAATGACAAGATTTTACCCCGCTCTAAGATAGTGGCTAAAAAGCTGCGTTATTGTGTTAGGCGGTGATAAGACAGAGCTTAAAATATTATTTTTACATAAATCACCCTACAATCGCTGCATATCTGTTATGTGAGTGTACTGAAGTGGTTATTGTCTCTCTCTCTTGAGTCGTATTTCCTCATGACTGAGGGTCGTGACTCCCCCACAGAATTAATTAGTTAGGGGAATTTTCTTGGTCAGATACATCGTGGTGGGCGCCCAAGTCCTTCCACGGACGACACATGTCCTCAGATATTGTGGTCCTTAAACATGTTGTTTTCCTCACAATGTTTTCCTTCACTGTAAAGCGAATGCAAATCCACACATAGCTTGAAAATACATATAAGCCATTGGTGTAGGGCTGGGTTCGAACCAGGGTTCGTCTGGATGAAAAGCAGACACTGAGCCACACTCGCTTTTATTTATTACTAGCGGACCCGACAGACTTCGTCCTGTCTGTTGACTCTTTTACTCTTTAGTTAGTTAAAAAACGTTTGTATGTGAATAAGAAAAGGGCAATTTTTTTTTTCGAATTTTTCTCGTCGTAAAAACCATCCTTGAACTTCAACAAATATAAAAAAAAAAACAATTGGCCAAATCGGTCCAGGCGTTGTTGAGTTATGCGCTTACCAACACATTTTGCGATTCATTTTTATATATTTATTATATTATTATTTATTTAATGGTTATTGTGTAGGCTGATGAAAATATAAATGGTTGATAGATGAAGGTAGTAGTGATTCGTAAAATTTCATGTGTTTATCTTACACTGGCACGATATTTATGTATGTATAGGTATATAAGGGAGACGTATGACTCTATTCTGTGTATGTCACTTTTAGAGGAAATACACAGAGATAATTGTAGCACATAGTGATAAGCCGTAGAAGAAAATATACCCTTGCTATACAGTAGGTAAGTAGTATTTGGCCACTCTCATTCGATAAGGAGAAGGAGAAGAAGTAGGTAGCAACAGGCTGATTATAGGGATGAAGATGATATAATAATTTGTAACATACAAAATATACTTGCACAAATTTTAGCATGCTTAAATAAAATTGTGGTCATACGTACATTAAAATAATAATAACGTTTATGATCGACTAAAGAGCATGTTTGCTAACAAGCTTTTGGTTTCATTTAAATAAATTGTATAATATAATGATTAAATTGTATTTCAGTGCCTTCGTAATTTAAATAACAAATTACGTACTCTCGTAAGCCAATAAATAACGTCTAATGCATTCTATCTCTTCATTTACGATACTGGATAACATTTGATGCCTCGAAGCTATCTTGAAAATACATTTTTATCGCATACAACATTCAGGGTATTCTTCACAAAAAGCCGTTAGGATCACATTAAGGCCCTTAAAATAGGTAATATATCGTTGATTACCCATACTCGTATTTTGCTTCTAACATTTTGTACCCACTACGAAATACAATACAAAAATACGGTCTGACGTAAACGTTGGGACTTCGATTTGCTGAATAATGTGCTTTAAAAGTAAAAGGTTTAAGTAGATACTAACTGTGAGTAGGTGTATATTTTTATGAGGCCTTTTGTAGAGAATTTCTTGGTTAAAAAAACTATTTATTATTATAATCCCTTATAATTTTATATGGCTTATTTTGGAAACTGAACCATTTATAAGATTATACTGATTACCAGCAACAAACTGTAAGTAGAACCAACCCACACCCCAAAACGGGCAAAACAAGTTATTCCGTTCACTTCCAAGAAGCAGAATTTCTCGTGAGCGTCGATACTTCACTTGAACGTACACCTTCCTCCCCTCGTGTGTTCCATCACTAAATACGACTAGCCATCATGTGCTATGACACCCCATTAACCCAAGGCGGACTGCGCTTGCTAACTTACTTTGCTAATATGTTTCCAGACATACCCACACAGTTACATAGTAACATGTAGTTCACCGGACATGATGCTTGGGACTTGTAAATGAAGGGTTGTGTTATTAGAATATTAAAGCGGGACGGAATGGAAGCGCTTTCGGGATATTGGTTTGGAATTGACTTTAACGGCGGATTTTGGCTGAGGACGACGATGTTGGAAATTTGCCCTTATTTTATGGGAGACCTTTATTTGATATTATGCTGACTTATTCAGAAACTGTGAACTTGCAAGTAGGCGTAATGCTTTGCGTCTGCTAATATAAGATTACATTTTTGAGGGATAACAAATTACGCTTACAAAATATCGTGTTACAAGTATCCTAAGCTTTGTCCTTCTATATTTTCGTTTACGTCACGGGCAACCAATTTAAGTATTAATAAAATGACAAAACGTGACCCGTACACGGGCGTCATCCATCACAGGGCCCGTCAAGAGCTGGTCGGCCGATTAAAAAAACTGAGCCTTCCTTGTACCCCTACACCACACACGTGTGCTATATTTCGGGACACACTCGCCCCGGTAAATGTTCTAGACATGGGTTAGATTAAATATTAAATTCGCGGTTAGGAATTTCGGGTTGAAAAGTAACGGTGGCAGGCATGCGCAAAGCCGCACTGATCCCTGCCCGTTGCGAAATCCAGTTTACAACGTTAAATTCGGACTAAAACAAAGGTGTGTAATTTTTTATCAACTTCAAAATAACTGCGGAGGCTGACCGGACGCGGTGGAAAATTTGCAACAGCGAGAGGTAACATTAATGAAATCTGGAGTTTCCGAAATTTTCCACTGAATAATCTAAATAGGAGATGACGAAGTTTGTCGAAGGCGCGACACGTCGTGCGGCGGAGCGATAACGCAACTAATGATTGATATACTTACTCGCACGGCTCTGTTCAAACTAATGACAGGCCGAAGGGTGTTGACTTACAAGTTATTAATTAATATTGTTATTATTTAATGGCATTTATAACGAGCTCGACTGGCGAACAGATTAACTAACTTACTTAGCCCGCTGTAAAGGGAGAAGTATTATAAGAGGATTTGAGAAAAATAAACAATCACACTCGGAAAGTTTCCAACTTTTATCAAAAGGTACAGAAAATCTTGAGTTCATTTTGAACTAGGAGATTAAAGTCTTATTTATAATTAAAACAAATTATAAAATTGAATACTTCACTATCAAAAAAGAAAATATAAACTGAATTTTGTATTTTGTTTATGATGAAATTTGACCGCAATACGAGTAGATTAGACTTCGGATAAGTGCTTTGGTAGGTAATCGTTGCTAGTCATTATAATTTTACAAGCAAAAATTTCATACACAGCTTATGAGATGTTAAAAACAACGATTAATAAGTTCTCGGTCTTATAAAATACAAACAATACAGGCGATATTAAAAAAAGTTTTCTTCACAAACTCATGATGAGAATTCTGCGTAGGTAGCATACACGCCGCGAAGGAATTCCACGAGCTCTCTTTACACTGGAAAACTTTAACTTTCCACAAGTATTTGTCATAAAGGGGACTCTTAAAATAATGATGAAAGTATTAAAGTAATTGTTAACATGAAGTATGTTTTGAAATTCATAAAATATACCCCGGAAGTCGAAGTATGAGAGAGGTCTCAACATGATTAAATGCAATTTCTTTACCAAGTATGCTCGTTGTACAGGGAACTTTTACTTTCGAGGCACTTATTCTAAAGTCGAGCGACACTGGCGCTGAAATTTGAAGAAAAAAAATGCGGAACGAATAAATCTTATAATGCCTTTATACGTCGTGTTTTGTTGAACTAATGCATCAGTCCTTTAAAAGCCTACCTGTAAATTTTAGATAAAAAATAAAATTTAAATAAAATTATCATTTTTAGTCCTTGTCAATAAGCTGCTGAGTATGGGCCTCCCTCCTAAATAGAGCGTGGTAGTCTGACTACACTGCAAGGACTCTTTAAGGGAAACCAATAAGTGATAAAGAAAAGGAATAAATTAAAACCTCGAAAATCTCTAACTGTTAGTTTTAACTCAGTTTTTAAGTAAGACTAAAATTCTAGGAAATATCTCACAGTGAATCAGCGTGTTATGCCACTAACCATGCCGCGGGCGAAGCGTGATTTTGTTTTCTTTGCAAATTTCACCCGATAGGTAATAGCTGGTAAACTAGATAAGTGCTTATTTTGCCATCGCGATAAACGTGAAACGAACAAAATGCTACGGAAAACGTTTTAGTTGAAATAGATTTTGTATGGCTTGTTAAGTTTTGCAAATTTGTCAGTTCAACACATTATGATATCTTTTTCAAGAAAAATATGGCTGATTTAGATACAACCAACGTACATGCTAAAAACTGCTTATTGTTTTTACATAAAACATATTGGGTATTTTGTTCCTAGAGATGCATGGCATATACTACTTATGCGATATTAATACATTTTAAATTATGTTGTTAAAAAAATAAATGTTAAAGAGACGTATTTACATCAAGATTTTTTAAACTATATACATTTTAAAGTTTTAATGACTTTTACAAGTTTTTTCACAACTACCCCCAAATTTTAAACCAAAAATAATGTTAACCCTTTAAAATATTACAGGGTACGACATGATTAAGGCGCGTGGCCCGCTGATGGAACGTACCTACCATGACGGGTAATTGTACAGGGTTAGAAGGAATATGCAAAAATGATTGTGAAAGATATGTCAAGGCATGGATGGGAATGATTTGATAAATATTCTGTAACACTTTTTGACATTGTATGTTGTAAAAAATAGTAGGATCAAAATTAAATCATCTCATAATATAAAAAATGTAAATTGAATATTTCAAAACACTATTATAAGCCTTAAAACTACATAAAGCCTTAAGGCTTGTGATAGTGTTTTTATGACACTGTTTTACGAAATGATTAGTAGGCTATCTATTCCAGTTGGCATCCTACATTATTTAAACTATGTAGGACTATTCATCGTGGTTTTTCCACAAAATTTTATGTTACAGATTTTTATTTGAGATATTTTTAGACGTGAAAATATATAACTTAGCCATTATTCATTACAATGTGAATTACGTTCAAATTTCCCAACTAGCCCTGTACCCGTGACGCTGGTCATAACTACCGGCGGGCTGGGCATAAGTCGCGCGACCGCACCAGTGTTACCAGGTGCTGCGATTTATACGGGACTTCCCGATTTTCACCTATTTTACGAGTATGACCCTGTTCGACCGAATTCATTGCGATAGTCGTCTGCGAATAGAAAGTTCCTTCGTGAAATAGTGCTTCAATGTTGTGCTGACTGCTGAGTTGAAGGAAAAGCTTAGCTCGAATCCTTGTCGAAAATTTCTGATCAATATATTTATTACAGTTTTTTTCGAATTGGCTGATAAATGGATGGTCCCAAACAAAAATAAATAAATGAAAATTATGTTAGAAATATTTGTCACAACTTTGTCACACTAGAGAATAAAAACCAATTTTAAAAGAAAAGTTTCATCAAAAGTTAACCACTCCTTTAAAAGTTTTACTTTTATTACATTCGCGCTTTAAATTATACAAGTGAAACCATCAAATAAATCGAATTGTGGCCCTTTTTTGAGCATCAATTAATTTTAATTTACCCATTTCCAGGCCGATTTTCCCGGCACCTGGCAAGCTAGCAACCCCAGACTACGGCACTGCACCCGGCTTCGCTTACATCATTCACGGCGTTGTATTTAACGTGGATATTCTGCCTTGAATTAATAATAACTCGACATTTGTTGGATGAGCGGTACATTTTAGACGTTGAATTACTCGCCGGGAGTATTTTAAATGCCCCCACATAACTCTGTTTGGTTTACGTTATTCGGACATCAGAACTGATGGTTGTGGTCTCAAACTTACAAAGGAATTGTTAATTAGTTTAGGTGCAAGTGAATTTTGAATTTTAAAACGTAGGTACTAACTATTTTACTACTAAGGCCAACTAAAAGTCATTGTACCTACGAACATACTTATCACCCTCTTGTTAACAACTTAAGAATTTACGACTGAAACTTTAAGGTTTTTTAAGAAGCTGTTCTAAGCAAAAGTCACGATATGAGACATCCAAGAAAAATCACTTTGGTTAATAAAGCAACTGCATGTGTTCACATTTTGAGGCACACAACCTTTCCACGAACCGTTATCGCACCAAAATCGGCTACAATTTCATTAAACTACCCTAAATAGTTATAAGGAACTTTGTTATTCGGCTGTCAGTCAGCTTTAAAAGCCCGACAACAAAGTTAAAACGAAGTAATTAAAAAAGAAAACACAAAATACTTACAAAGTCGGAAGCTCGGCTCTCTTCACTTAAATTACTCGCGATTACACCGACAAAACGTTTTAATGAAACACGTTAAATCGCGCCAAGTGGGCTTGCAACGCCACGCCACGCCACGCCACGCCGCTGCCTTGCCTTCTCCCATAGTTCGGCAACTTCCCCACTTACTACGCCCATGGTACCTAGTTTTTCCTCAAATATCTTAGCCGTAAGGAGAGTTGAAAGTACTTCTACAAAGTCCATTAAAGTGTATAAACTCACGGAGCGGTGATTACGAATGCCGCCGATTTAGGTGCTCGTTACAGCGTCGATTAAGGTTATTTTAATTGAAATTACTTATCTGGGTTAAGTTTGAGGCGCCATTTGGAGGCAAAAAACGATGTTACAGAGCTACTTCCAGCCCATCTAACTTTGCGAAGATCAAAGGTCGTATCGGAAGGTCTTTTGTTTTCAATTCTGTCGCAGAATTGCCTATATTTAGATCGTTACTGAATTTTTTGCTCGTGACGATAAAAAGAGCGGATTTCTTTTAATATTCTGACAAAATTTCACAAAAAAAGATAGAACTGATAGCAAAATCTCATTAGAAAAGTTACAGAAACACGCAATTATAACTAAACTAGTTGCATTCAACATAACATGTTCCGCAAAACGCAAAATAAACAAACAACGTTAATCGAATACAAAAAAAAACTTCACTCTGCCAAGCTCAAAACCGCGAGTCGCAAACGCAAAAATAATAACATCCACCAAGAACCACCGCAGGAAAATGCAATATCCAATTACGGATAAAATTCACCGTCATACGTTTTCTAGGTATTATTAACGGCCATACTCACGTGGCGCAGATGTCTCGTTTACGCACATGATTATATTTTACATGTTTTGACACAATCATCATTGCGAGTCTAGTAATATAAATTATAATAAAAAAAATAAGGAATATTTGGCAATATACTGTTCTTTAATCAATTAGATTAAATAAAAGATATCGCTTAGCAAAATAAGTATGTAGGTACAATTATGCAACAGTATGCCTTCGAAAAAAAAAGAGTCATTTTACATAATGTTTTAGAATAAGAAACAATAACTACTACAATTTCCTATAAGTTATACATATTTCAGCCTATTAATATAATACTATGTAATCAACTGACAAAATAGCAGTAAATGCAGTACTATATGCGGAATTTGTTTCATAATATGTAGAGATACAGAGTGGTGCATACTACGCCCCCGAGATAATAGTCGCAACGTATAAATATGTAAACGTATGAAACTCTGACGGTTGCGTTCCGGAAACCGCGTCAATTAACTTGCCCACGATGACATATTAGCCTTTGTTCGAAACTCCGGTATTTACTTGCAAGAAACTCAATGCGTGTAGAGATACGTCTTCGGTATGCAGTTCCGGTTGCGTTTACAGCGGGATTAATAATGCTTTTGGCGAATCTGGCGCTGGTGAATTTAGTGGTGGAGTTTGCATGTGGAAATAGTTGTGATTTGTAGCACTGTTGGGCTTTAAGATAGGTAATGTTTCAGTAAATATTAATTAATTAATATTCTGTGCTGCTATTACAAAAGTAAGGTCACATGATTTGATTGAAATGGAAAAATAAAACACAAAGTTTTGGAAATAATCTATAAAATGTGCGCAAATTTTAATATTATCTTACTTGAGTCTTCTGTCCAGCCAGATGCTGAAAATGAAATCTACCCCCAAATCAAACAAAAATTAAATAGATTCACTGTGAAAATAAGAACTTTACTGACTGTCAATGTCAAACAAAGAAGATGAAAAAAGTTTTTTCTTTGGATTCCGTTTTCTTGGTTTTCTTTCACCATTTCTCTTTTGCAGCCTGAAAGTTTTCAAAATAAGAGGTTTTCGAAGGAATCTCAATCATCGATAAAGGCGTTATTAAAAATTCGTTTGTTTTGTTCTTAGCTCACGCCGGGGCCCTGTGGTGCCCCGCGCCCATTGTTTGCTAGGAAGGGAAAGTTGAGACGGTGG
Source organism: Macaria liturata (assembly GCA_964023185.1). Classification (NCBI taxonomy): domain Eukaryota; kingdom Metazoa; phylum Arthropoda; class Insecta; order Lepidoptera; family Geometridae; genus Macaria; species Macaria liturata. Next base: position 8,992,935 of record OZ026812.1, on the reverse strand, counting down.
CAAACGATAATCACAAATTTGAATTTCGCCTCCACAAGCAGGCACTGACAAAATCATCCGATTTCGTGCGCCATTCATCATTGTAATAAATAAGGCGAACAAAAAATATTATCTGGACCCTTCAGGAATTATTGTTTATGTCATAAAACAGGTTCGTGGTTGTATAAACTTTTCTAATTTTATCGTCGCTTTCCTTTCGGTTTATTTTTGTCGCGAACGTAACGCTATCAGCGAGCGATCGTGGCGGTCGTTATCGGCGAATCTATGCGGTACGTCAAATTTACATACATACATAGTTGCCGTTCTGTGGTATTGTGATGAAGGAACATGGTCTAAATTTATTCGTGAGCATTACAGTGTAACGTGTAGGTACGAGGCGGCCGAGTACTCCCTTAATGTATTCATGTAATTCGCATAGCCGGCATCCCCTTTGACCGGCCACGCGCCGCCGCCGCCGCGCCGCCTGCCCGGATAGAGTAATATAACGTGATGTTTTAAAACCATCCATCACGTTTAATGTCCATATAAAAAGAAAGAGGTAGCGTGCCGACTCCATACGTGAATTTTTGTGATTTTTCGGACGCTCCATTTTCAAAATTCATTTCATCATCGCGCATCCCCACAGGTAGCTCGGATATACGTAACCGTGAAACGAGTATCCTCGACTCAAAGTTTCTATATTTAATCCTGTTATAGGAACAAAGGAGATCCCACTTGTTGCGAGGCGCTCTATTCTCAAGTTTATAGGATGTTAGCATCTAGCTTAATAGCGAGCTCATCGACTTTCTCATTTTCACCTCACGAAATTCTCTTGCGTCCGTTTAGCTCGGGTGGAAATTATCAATTGTGTACACTCTAGTATTCAGCAGCACAAATACAAAAGCAAGAGGTTTGAAAGTTGTCTGAGCGGGGTTAAATAAAACCTCAAGTATCAGCTACTTGAGAGTAAAAATGCGGGTTGTGAGTCTAGGCGTTGTTGGGCGGAGGCTGACGCCAATTTGCATTAAATGCGGCTCGCGCCCGCCAATGATAACTCACATTCAGCAGAGCCACAACACTAGTGTGTAGAGAGCTTTATATTTCAGTTTAGTGAGAACTGAATTGCAGATTGAGTAAAAATTGTGGCAGTGTTTTACAAAGGGGTCGGAATACGAGGCGGTTTAATACATTATTCTGAATGAGGCTTTGTTTACGATTACTGCCATGAATTAAAATATTTGCTTTAATCATACTAACATGGATATAAAGAGTGTTTGGTACTTTTATTCATATGTGTACATTAACGTATAAACATATCAATTGTTTCATTTCTAAAATTAGCTACTTATGGAGTTTGATGTACATTTTAGTTCTTAGACAAATCCGTTTCCTACTAAATTAATACACACCAAAAAAAACACAAACTGTCACCCAAACATTTTCCAAAACACTCAGTCTTGTTCGGAATCTTCTCTTTAGTATCTCAATCCTCCATTAAATAAAAGCTAAGAGGAAGGAAGAGGGGGAAATGAACTAAATAACCCGTTATGGGATTCAATCACGGTACTATCAAGTAAGGATGGGTCGACATCACACCGCGCATACTAAATTATTGTGGCCCTTAGTTATTTATGCGTCAAGAGACGGCTACTTATTATAGCTTGTTCAGGCTATTAAAATGGAGAGCTTACCAAGTTCATTTAAATCTGATTAAGTTATCTTATTTTTGCCTGCTATTTTTTAACTGTTAGGTCTCGGCTGTTTGTTTTGTATGGCAGTCGTAAAGCCATGTCCGCAACCCTTAGGACGGATTGATAAACTCTCGACACCAGAGATGGCCACTCTCATTCGATAAGAAGAAGACTGTATTGACGGCATTTGACTACTAGAACACAAATAAACACTGTAGGTGGAGCATATTATATTGTCTGCAATGGATTGGAACTGTTTCTCAAAAGCGCCTGACGAAACACGCAGTTACGCGTTTGCCGACAGATCGATAAAATTAAGAACCTCTGCTGAATAGTGAGTCACCAGATACACATTGGTTTTGAAGGAAATAGGATTGAAGTACCTATTTAAAAAAAAAAAATGTTTTGGAACATATTTAACATATAATACAATTTTAAATAGGTTATATTTTGTGTGACCTCATTTAAAAGCTTTATGTTTATATACAAATCACGTGTATTTTTAACTGCCTTCATTTTTGTATACAACTCCTTGCATAGTATTCATGGAAGCGTTTTCCCAAGTTAAACAATCTATAGCTACGCTGCGTCGGGTAAGACCTTAATAGTGGACTAGACTTATGTCCAGCCTAAAATAATATTTTGAGTAAATGTTTGAAAATAAACAAACGGCGTCGGGCGGATTTGGTTTACAGTTGCTCTGTAACGTAACTTAGGGCAATGGTTTGCGGTAAAGGAAGAAGTTATATAGCACGACTTATCTGCATATACAAACAAGCTTTTTTTTGAGTACCTACCTATGCTTTTATGTAGTATTTAAAAAAACTACAACATATTGTTTTAAATCCGAAGGTTATATTTATTTTATTTGTATTACCAGTGTCATTTTTGTTTGTTAAATGTAAAACTAGGTACCTACCTTTGGATGTGTTCTTCTAGGGAAGGCCACTTTGGGGTCAATCTGAAACAAAGAACACACAATTTTAGCATACAATATTTATTTTAGCTTACTATATTTATCTACGCAGCTTGCAGTTTAAAAGCGAAGCCTTTACCCATCAATGGGTTAATAAATTGGGAGGTTGTTACAGATGATATACATTTATGTAGGATGTAGAACCAGTCATGCATATAAATAATGCAAACCTAATATACAAACGGCATATAATTTTCAAAATTAATATCTTAAATGTAGAGTTTCATAAATATAGCAATAAAATTTTGATTTTAGTTTAAAATAACCGGAATAGTGATCCTTCTCGTTAGCCCCATGTGCGCTGCTCATGAGATTGTTGCAAAAAATCACTCAGACGCCTGCAGCGTGTGGCCCAACTAATCACGGGGCGCACGTCCGGGAAGCGACCACGATAAATTCGCATCGTCCGTGCGGGGCACTGTCCAGCCCTAAAATCCCGCCTGCAAAAAACCACCCGACTGAAAATCCTGCGCCGTGGTCCTGTCACTCGATTTCGCCTCTCGTCTTTTTCATGTAACCGAGCTCCACTATTTCATACGTGGCACTGTTTAAGCCCTCAGATTTTCTCCCGGCAGCCAGCGGTCGCCGCCGCTCTTTTTGCTCCTATCGGCGACGCGCCGTTGACCGCTATAAACGCAAAATATAAACCCAAAGATGCTACCTTTGACATTTTAGAGGTAAAACGTTCCATTTCAACTCGTGGTGACCGTTTTGTTGAACGGCTCTCGCATTCGGCGTTGGCGCTTCACGATTTTTAGTGCGAAACTCACATAAAATCGAAACATGAAGAAATGTTTGCTGATTGAAAAACTGAAATGTGCATTATTATATGACCACATATATTAGAATTGAGCCATATGTAGCATATTCCTTTATCTATGCTCAGTGGAGACACAAGTGGTGGTAGTAAAGATATAACTCTCAATCTATAAACTAATAGTTTATGTTGTACAAGATTACAGCAAATAACTCTGTTGTTGGCTTGATATGAAATTAATGCGTAGTATTAAACAATTCGATCGGTAATCTCGTTACATAGCCGCAGGAACAGAAAGCCACGTAATTACGAAGCTTAAGCGCAAGAGAATAATTTAAAAGATTTCGCCCAAGAGGACTGCATTATTACAATATCAGGGAAAACGGCTTTACAGCGTCATTCATACATTCTTAATTATTTAATTATCTTTGGAGTGCGCCACGAAACAGTGGTGGCTGCAGAAAATTCAGCATAATTTGATTAAATTGGATTTCCAACAGGAGAAAATTCGTATTAAAAATAATGAAATTATAATTACGATAATGAACTCTCCGCGCTACAAAACGTAAGATGTATACCTGTACCTGTGTGTGTGTGTGTGTGTGTGTGTAGACCTGTACTTAGGTTAGAAAGTTTCCATCGCTTCACGCAAATTGTCTGAATATTGTGAAATGACCACGAATGTACTCAAAGCAAGCAGAAAAATCATAAAATCGCAGATGGTAGCGCTAAAGCGATTAAGCGGGTAGATGATAAATTTTAACGAGTTATTTTAATGGAGGCGATCGCAGTCAGTGGTAGCCGCCAGCTTGCGCCGATAGAAAAATAAAACCGAACTTTTAAAGACTCTTTAATACGTGACTTTGATTTTTATTGTAAAGTTTAACTGCTACGAGTTACGGAATAAAAAATTATACATTTTAATTTAACGACTCATTTTCAGCCTTTATTTCTCCTAGTAGAACAGCACTCGTAAATTGTTCTTTAAAAGCAGTAAAATAAATTAAATGTTTAATTTGTAGTTTAAGAAGCGTATTTTTAAATCAATTTACATTATTCACAACATTGAAACATGATTTGTTGACCTGGAATATTTACTTAATAACTTTGTTTTTGTTAAATATTAGAACAACAAATAGCGTGTCAAATACGTACTTAAAATTGACGTCATATTCAATAACAGTTTACTAACACAGATATACCTACATAAAAGTCGTTTCGAAACAGTCGCCATCAAAGCTCGTCCCTCTTATATAAAATTTACTCATTGTATGTTGCAGTTTTTCAGATTGCAGAAACACTTTGCCCCCTTCCAGTGTTTCACACACTAGTGCTAGCTGATAAAATAATAACGAAGGTTTAGAATTCCCAGGCAGCGTGGTCACAAAAAACGTCAATATACGAATGTGACAGTTTTTGATAGGAAGCCATTTGCGTGATTACAATCGACGCATTGGCGCACCCTAGCCTCCCCTAACTTCCCTTGCGATAAAGATTGACATCACATTCACAGTCAGTGGCAGAAGGATGTGTTACTACATTAAAGTTTATAAGGGCTACTTTATCAAATCACTTAAAACTTTCATAATAGAGTGCACAATACTCACCGGATGTGGTACTGGAGTAGATGTATTGCTACCCGAATTCCTCTGATATCATCTGATCTACCATTTCAGTTTAAACGTCTACAACTTCCAGTAAGAATATCATTTGCAATTACTATAAACAAATCGCAGGGTCAAATTTTCAACGTTGCAGGCTTAAATCTAAGCGTTGAATGTTTTTCACATGGCCAATTATGTTGTGCTTTCAAGAGTAACTTCTAAAGAAAATATGTTTGTACTGTCTAATGACAAAAAAGCTGTAAATATTGTATGCATATGTAGAGTCATCTACACCTATCCACCAACCTACCTACCAGCTTTGTACCCGTGCGAAGCCGGGACGGGTCGCTAGTATAAACTAAGCGAGAGCGAATCGGTTATTATCGGGTAAGCACGCTCCATCATATCATCCTTTGCTTATTATCAGGCAAACTATGGTCAATTGCAAACCCGTTTTAGTTAAATAAAACATACAGAGTGTTTAGTGATAAAAGATGGTGTAAACGTCAAAAAGTAATTTGTCTTATTAATATATTTTAATAATTACGATCTTATTTCTACCGACGCCTTTTAATGTGAGGTTATTAATTCCACCCGTATGTTTGCCATATTGTCAGAATTTAATAAAATTTGAGTATGATGATCTGTAAATATTAATATCGTCTTTTAAGCATGTGTGCTATATTTTGCGAGTGTATATTTAATGGTTAAACGAACTTACCTTGAGTGAAGTTCGACCATAATTATACGAGACGACGTTGACGACGCAAAATCTAGTTCTTTTTACATTGAATAAACTGTGGAACAATGTATGTAAGAAAATAGTAATAAATAAATTCATATTTTGTTGTATTGTATTTGTAACAAAAACAACAAATATGTCGGTACATCGAAAAAATATCGTTACAGAAACATTGCTAGAAAAGTCATGTTTCCGATCTACATGACAAAATGTGGGTATTTCAAAAAAAGATCTTATTTGTTGATCTATTCGGTATAGTTTTATAAAATATATAAGATGTAAGATTATACCAAGAAAATTAAAATCGATGATGAATAAATGCAGTAAGATTGCTTTGGTAAGTTAGTAGTTGCACTAACCTTTATCCTTTGAGCTGGTTGATGGATTGCTTATTTTTGTACCAAACGTCGAATTTTCGACGTTATTTTAAAATTCCAATGCTCCTTTTCACTTTTCTATGCCAATTTACCACTTGAACATATGAAATAAACACTTTTTTCCACGAAAAATTCAAATAGTAAAATTCAACGGAATTGATGATGGTGCGACGCCCGCACACAAGAAAAGAATGAGGTTTGACAGGAGGACGGCGCTACAGGCGCTGCATTGACAGTGACATTAGTTCAAAAGTTTTATTTGTGTTTTTATTTTCACAGCTATAAAAAGTGTGACGCCTAGTACATACAGAAGTGAGACTACATAGTTATTAAAGAAATCTCGAGCATGTAACGTCGTCGTAGTATAATTCAGTAATTATGTACATGCATTGTAAGTACACGGCTTTCTGGAAAACTATAAGTGCAAGTTAACTTTTTCATAATGCCACTTGTGAGCAAATAAACAATGGTAACGTGAGATTGTGAATTTTAAGTAAATAGTCAATCAATAACATTTTATGTAACACTTTGAAAATTATTATTTGGTCTAGTTAAAATATTATGCTTACGTTCACTTTAAGTCTAACATTACATCTTTTAAAGAAAACTGTTAAATACATAGCTACATGTACATAACATAACAACGTTCATATCATAAAAAAATCCATATCCATATTAATATAAATACCTTGATCATTTTGTATAGTCATTCATACCATCTTTGCTACACTCGATTAAAAAAACACAATCCTACTCCGTCGATATAGACTGTGGAAAAGCTCTAACACACGAATTATTCTAACATAAAACCTCCGAAACATACAAAACTGTTCTTTAAACTGTTCCGAGCTAAGACTCAATTTTGCATAAAACCTGGCACAGATTTTAACAAGTCATCGTAAGAAAAGATTGTAGACGAAGCGCATTAGTAGGATATCACTACTGGTAGAAGGTTTATGTACTTTTTGCTATCGACCTACACGGGTTTATTCGTTGAAGTAAAATGGGTGAGCTGTAAAGAAATAGTGGTTATGGATTTGTGCGTGTTCGTATGGATTTGAGTAACCTCCTGATTTTTGCTTAGATCTTGTAGTTAGTGGTCATTGCTTAATTGAAGCATCACTGCGTGTGTCAAAATTATAGTGATGAAACTGACGAGTTACATATTTGTTTGTAATGACTTAAAAATAATTATTAATAGAAAGTGGCAATCATAATACGCCACAGTCCAAGTTATTGCTACATGCTGCCATATCGTCTTAGAATCTGTTGTAATAAAACTTATTTTAGACATTTCTACTAAAGCGTTCAATTCAAAGCTAATTTATTTTTAATCAAAGTCTTGTTTTTCTTTGCACACATAATACAAACATAGACACGTCTCAAACTAACAAACGCACTCTGTTTAATTTGTGAAATCAAGTTCATCAAAAATCCAATAATGAACAGGCGTCACACGTCTGGCCCGAGTTAAGGACAAGAAAGTTTAATGACGTGCACTCACTGCAAGCGGTAACTGAATTTATTTACGTGCAGACGACACGTGAGTGTCGCCCGGGAGGCGTTAAGTGGGGACCGCATCATTTGCTGTTCAGTCAGCGCACTCTAACTCCTCCTAATTGGAACGAATTTGGCTGCAGGTGCAACACTCGACTTGGCTCAAGATTAGGGGCGAGCTATTGCGACTGTATTGTGCGCCGTTTGCTCTGAAATATTCCTCGTGCAACGCGCAACTTGCGGCTCGCAACCTCTCGCGTGCCGTCATCCACCCGCGGTGCTAACTCGAATTAAATTAAGAACAATATTTACCCTCGCTGCCGAGATAAATGATATTGCACACTTAAGCCAGACCTAATGTTTAGTGACGACTTATGTACCCACATTCTTAGCGTAAGCCGAGAGACTGCGACGGCGCCGGAACTCCACCGAATAGAAAGAGAGGACAGACGCGAGTCTTAACGAGCTCTACGTAGACGAATAACTCGACGACATTGTTACGGTTTTTTAATTGATACAGCTTACTCATTGTGCAACGAAAAATGCAAACGAGTCGCGTCGATCGGAAAACACTTGACACGGTTTGTTTATAAAATAGAGTTGCTTCAACGGCGGCCGAGCGAAGGAGTAATGAAACCCGGCCTCGGCCGCCGAGGCTCGACAAACGTCATTACCGGGGCACGCATAAATATGCAAGGCAGGTAACGCACATTTTCATGCGACGTCGCAAGAATTTTATCGCTCGTTTAATTCTGTGAAAGAAAAAATGGGTTTCTTTTCGTTGTAACACGAGATAGGCGGTCGCGTGGGAACTGACACGCCGGCTTCCTTTGGGCGTTTCGCACCTAAGTGCAGCCGAAATGTGTTTTATCCGTCAGATATTACTTTCTGTTAAATAGCCGGCGTCGGCTGAAAACGGCGAAGTGACGGTAATGTTATCCATCAGACACGTTATTCGTTAGGCGCTAATGTGGGTGCTTTGTACCGTTACAGGCGCGTCTATTTAGCGCGTGTTTTATTCATCGCCCTTCCTTCGTGTGTGTTCTACTCGGATCTTAACGACATAGTTCTCTTTTCTTAATGCCTTTGTTAATTTCGTTCTCAATTTGTTTAAGTGTCGCAGTCGTGTGTTACTTTGTATTAGGGAGGAAAATATTTTAGTTCGTTTTCTAGTAAACTGGGTAACAGATATTTTAACGGAAAACAAAAGAATAATTTTAATGATATGTTATTAATCTATAGAGATGTATTTATATGTAAATTTGTGTAGGCGCCAGTAGTTAATTTAAGTACACGGCATGATAGTACCCTTTGAATTTGAAGACAAATTTAATCTTAAAATAAATTAAAGTTAAGAACAACCTAAATTCACCTAAACTGCTTTAATACTAAACCTGAATGGTTGAGATAACGTTATCGCTACACTATATTCCAGTCCAGTCTCGAAAAATCAGTTGCTTAACAAAGCTTAAGAAATTTAACAATAGTTTACAATTGACAGGGTAGAATAAAGGTAGAAAGTTAACGCTTATCTAGCGGTTCGGTCAACACAAAAGCTGGTGGGTGGCTTAACTATGGACCAAGAGGTGGTGGTTTAATTGTGAAATGTGCTTATAGGTTTTACCTCCTAAACGTTCAAACCAATGACAGTTGATGATAATAAGAATAAGAATAAAGAATAAAAACCATTTATTGCAATATGAAACCTTAAATTAGACGAAAACAAAAATATATAATAAACAATATATGAGTATAATAATAGTTCGTTTGTAGGTATATATGTTATAACAAACTTTTATTCAGTTACCGTCTAGCATTTGAATTGTCAACGGTTTAAAAGCATAGTCTGCAATTTTATTATTATGCATATAATTATCTTATTGGTGTAAGGACGATCAATGAAAGTGATAATTGTGTTTTACCAATAAAACATATATAAATAAATCATATACAGTTTTAAAGAATACTTTAAAAATGACTACAGTCAACTAGCAATTGATTCTAACCTTGCTTAGAAATTAAGACTTGGTAAGGAGTGTGATGCCAAATTGTCATTTTAGCCCCTATACAGCTAAAGTGACAGTACCAAGATTTATTTAAGTTGACATATTGTACGATTACATACCTATTATTATGTTTGACATATTTTTAATAACAAAAATATTGTGATTTGTGTAGCATATTCTATGATATTAGTACTTATACCTATGTTACAACTTTACATTATCAATAAAGATTCTTTATCTTTATCTTTTATCTTTATATTATACTTTCTTTCCCAAGACACCTTTGCGCCGAGCAAGACAGAGGCTATTTATAAATTTCTTTGATAAATTATTTTGATTTTTATAATGATTTGTTTTTAATACCTATACATACACCATTTTAATGAGTTTTAATTTTAGATGTATTTTTCAGTTTAGTTTATAATTTAGGTTACATTGTTTGTAATTAAAAACATATTATATATCTATAACTATAACTTTTTTTAATAAATGGTGTTGCTGTAATTTGCGCCAACAAATAAATTTTAATACTAAATCAAAACCCACCCACCACCTCTTTTCCTATGGAAACGTTAGCACAATGCGGGCGGTGGTCTCGTGAGACAAAGATTAGTACACGCACTAGCCACCGTCCGAGCGCTCGCCTAAAACGTTGATAACACTGACTCAGGCCACTGGATGCACGATACATTTGTAAACCTTGAGCACAGTATATTGGCTTACTAGGAAATGTGTTTTTTTAATAACAACAGGAGTAATAACATTAAGTGTACGGGTCTCATGGTAGGTGGCAGAGTAGATAGAGGATGCCCTAGAAAGACATGAATGAATTGTGTGAATGAAGATTATTAGTGCGAGAGGAATGAATGTGGAGATGACGAATGACAGAATAAAATAGAAGAAAGAAACATACTTTGCCAACCCCACATAGTGGAATATGGTAGAGAGAAAGAAGAAGAGGTCTTTTTTCGTGATATTATAAGCTCGTTGATCTAGCGGGCTATGATAAGGACTCATTCTCTATGAATCTCATTCTCATTAATATCACGACTCCCCAGCAAAATTTATATCTTTGCGGGATTTCTCTTAGTATCACAATAGGCGTTCTTTGGGTGACACATGTTCTTTGATTTAACTTTCTCGAGGCGTTATTTTCACCATAAGTCTGTATACATATTATATGTATCTAGCCTATAAAAATGTAAGTCTTTCCCAATGATCCAAACTAGTTTTTCTAATTTTTGCGACAGAACTTTCCTTAATAACTCATTACGTTTTGATCTCTCTGATTTAAATATGGTTTAGTCTTACTGGTAAGATTAAAAAATCAATTACATTTTGAAGATTAATATATAGGTGAACAATGCAATAGATTACCAGATTTCTATGCGTGGAATAGGCATTTTTTTTCCATTTCGTCTGTAGCTAAAATACTGGTTTCTATATTTTTTTTGTCTTACTGGTAAAATTTATTGATAAATTACATGTTGATGATTATTATATATGTAGGTGAACAATGCAACAGAATATCAGATTTTTATGCGTGGGATAGGTTTTTTTTTTTCGTTTTGTCCATGGCTAGTGTACTGGTTTCCACCGTACCGGCTACTGGATGTGTTTACGGCTACACAACAAAAGCCGGCTAAGTTTGTTGCTAAGAGCTTGTATAGTTTGTTTTCTGAATTTCACCGTTGAATTAAGTTTACAACGTGGTGGATAAATGAAACGAAGCTGCAACATAATGCGACATGTTTTGTGCGAGGCTTTACATTGTTTTTGGTTACTTTCTACGTGCTTTATGGAATTCACTTGGGGATACTTTTAGTTTTTTCAATTTTAGTTGTTTTAAAGTATGTTTTTGATAGCGTATCCTATATTGTTTGAAATATTTTGGCAGCCTTTTGTGAAAACGTAACAATATCTGTGATGAATAAATAAATAAACCAGTGCTAAATAGTAATAGTATTATATGTAGTTTAATAGTTCAAACAATGGATATCCAGATGCTAAAGTGATGCTTAACGTAGTACTTTACCGCTGAGACACAAACAAGACCTTTCACTACGAAAAGTAGGTTTACATACTTTAATTTAATTACACATACGAAAATTACTGTCAATTACATACACTCGTTTAACAATATCATTGAAATTGAGCAAATAATACCCGGCAATTCAGTTTAGCCCGTTCAAAGTTAGATCTAAGAATCTGTCAGTGCGTACGTAATAGCAATCGAATGGGCCTATTCATACGTGTAGGCGACATCTTAATGATGTTCTGTTACTGATTGTCATATCAATACCGGACCCAATTTGAACGTGATCTTCTCTGGGAAGATACACAGAGCTCCGTAGCGGTCAACTAGCTGAGACATTACAATTCTCAAATCATGAAGATGGTATAGTTTGATGATGGAATAGTTGTTGAAGGAAATTGATATGGCTGTCGAGTTTGGAGTTGTCTTATTTGTTTACATAGATTTTGATCTTGAGTGTAGGAAAAGGTGTTTAAAATTACTCATTATTATCGAATATAGTTTCTTACTGTGGAACATTAATAAATTCACATCGTACTCACTATGCGTATTAGACTAAAAACTAAAGTTTTTTTTCACAAGGTAAGTGCTACTAGTTGTACTACTAGTGCCTCTTTTAATTATCAAAAAATATTATATTACTGGGTTTTGTACCTACTGAAATACAGCTCTACAATTTCACTTTAAAATGGTAGCCTTGCCAACTTGATGCTTACAGTAATACACAGTCAAATGAATCCTTACCTCAGTTCAAAAACTGCGCCACAGTTTGAGCGTCCCTCGCTGAATTGCGCACTATTTTATTTATTAACTCCAACGAGCTTCCGATGTTACTTTATTCCATTGTGGCTCCGTTTCGCGGTTCCTGAACGTCCAAGCTTGGAACTTCCCAACTGACAGCGGAGAGAACTTTTCGTGCATAGAACGAACGCCTGTCAGCCGAATGTAAACATGCAAGCAAAATACTTCGGTGTATTATTTAGTTTTCGGATCGCGAGTCACGGACCGTTGAGGATTGTGTGATTGTGGATTTTTGAGAATTTTATTCGCGGTTTTTTTGGTTTATTATGTTTGACAGGTTATATTTTGATTGAGTGATGAATTTTATTTCCAAATTATTATCCAGGCGTTCAACATTTTTATACCGCATGGCAAACTGACATCAGTATTTTTTTATTTTTTAAAGGTTTAATCTTTCTACTTCTAACTGTTCAAAAATAACAATATTTATCTAAGTTCACAAAAATAAATAAAAACACACAAGCTATAAGAAAAAATATTCCAAAAGGAAACATCCAAACAAAGCATCCATTTGTCCAAATCACGTTTCTTTTGTAAAGGAAAATAAAACACACGCTGCGTAGCGGATTAAGAGAATCAACCTCAAACCGATATTGTTGCCCTTCAGTACAATCATTTCAAGAAATTGCATCAAATATAACCTTTATTGCCATTGCTTGGCTTGGCGGGGAATGGCGATGTATGTGTTATGCAGAGTTTAGGCAGTGTCGGCAAACTGCGATGTTATTCCCGACCCGGTGCAAGTAAAGGACTCTATATTAAGCATTCCTGTCCCCCCAATCTCTTCAGGTGGGCGGGACGTCAACTCTACTTCAACTTATTATTTTGGGGCCGCGTGCGATGCGTGTTTTTCTCGTACACGTACATTTACATACATACATATCATATCGGCTTAATCTTTTTATTAAATTCTGTCGCGTTTTTCCGCCTCAAAATACATCAAAACGACTTGTTTATCAACAAAAGTTAAATAAAAAGTTCTCGTTATTTATCACTCGTTATAACGCTAATAGAGGGTACAATCGTGCTTGAGTGTGACATTAAAGCGACATCAAAAATGTATGTACACTATTTAAAGATACCCATTTCGCGGTGGTCGCATGCAACCGATTTACTAAAGCGACTGGCCTCGTGCCCATTAAAGCAGATTACAGACCAAAAAAATATCAACGAGCACTTGGCGTTATGAGTTAATTCTGTAAGAATAACGCTCGGTTAGTACTTTCGTTTATTTGGTGTTCCGGCCGCGCTGTTTGTTTAAACGGGTAATCCAGCGCAAAAACATGGCCGAGTCTACGTAATGTAGTGGCGGAACGCAAATGTGTGTTCCCAATGTTGTCGGAGCATAATCGTCGGGCGATAAAAATCACTTAGCGTACTGAGTAGCTCTAGAAGGTTCTAACCACTAACTGTACGAGCATAAAACAACGATACAGTTCTCGTGAAACTACTCCGGTGTAAGTTAGTAAGTAATATTTGAAAATTAACTTTACTTTCACTATTATGCAACGCTTAGTTGGTGAGCACTTGACTGCGGTTTCAAGAAGTCAGTCGTTTTTTTAAAGAAAAATGTTTACTTAGCTCCCTCTCAGGTCTCATTACGGAACGTAGTTTGGTTTTACTACAATTTCTTAGGTATTAAGTTTGGAAGAAAAGTTTGTTTTACAACTGAAAAGTTTTAACTAGTGCAATTACATTATAGCTGTATTTTTGTCTCCGAATGCAATAAGACTAATTTATTTCCAGGAAAAAAAAACATACCCAATTATTGAAGTTTATACTTATATTCAAATTAATTTGAAAGTCTTACCTAAGTCGCATTACACGTTTTTAAGCGTTTATAACAACGATAATTGCCGCGTGTAATGCAGTAACCGTTTCTATCACAAACACATTTTTCCCGTAATATCTGAAAGCGCGTACGGTCCATATTTTAAAATGTGTCGATAAGAGAGAAAAAAGGAGCGCATTCGCGTCGCGAGCGCGCCTGCTCTAAACGTGTTTACAAGTTATGCAATAATTCAAATAACGTACTACAGCAAATTTATGCGGCACCACGGTAACATACTTCAATGGCTGCATTGGATAGCATTTTATTTCCATGGACGGCGATGGCTAGTCCAGTCGTATTTTCGAATTCAGATCGGAGGACGGTGAACGTGTTAGGTGGCAATATGAATTTATGATCATGGCGAATTAAATGCGTTTAAAAGTGAACGTGATTCAGTGGAATACACATCGGAATTTAATTAAGCGCTTTTTACACTTGACTGGTCGAAGCTTACTTGCGCATGGCAATGTTGCGAGCGCCATGTTGCTTGCGGTACCTTTTATTTTCCGCTGTTATGCGCATTTCATAACTTACGCATAACAGCGTACCTGCAGGTTGTAAACGTTACATTTATTCAACTAAGCACGGAAAGAGCCCAGCATACAAGCACGTTAGGTATAAAAGTTACGAGTCTGTATTTTTGTTTGGATAGGCTCATAATAATATCAGTAAGTTCTGTTGTCTCGTTAGGGCTCACTAGATGAAATTTAAGAGTCATGTTTTCTCGGCAGCTTTCGCTGTGGATGCTGCAGCGACAAAATGGGAGTTCAAGAGATCCAGTACTGAGCAACAATGTTTAATTGGTCTCCGAATAAAGGCCAATACAAACAAAAAAGCTTTTTTTATTCAGAGCAATTCGTTACGGACCTCGGTTTTAACTATTTCTCTAAAAAAAGTAACGTTATTTTCTTTTAATTGACACTCACCCAGCTGGGATATCGTATCGTATTTTCTCAAGACCAGATGCCAGATAAGGCGGCAAACAGTTGGCAGAAGGAGAAAAAAATATGGATCTCTTCCATAGTCATAACGGCTTGATAGGCCCTAACGGGCAGTTAAAATGAAAAGTGTGTTCCATTTTAAACTTTATTCATTATACAAAGTTGTTAGTGTAACAGACATTTTACTTTCATATTTTGGAAGCTTTAAACAATTAGAGCAGTTGGTGAGTTTTGAGCGGAGCCCTTCGCGATGTTTGTTTAAGTTTGATAGAAATAGATAAGAAGAAATATTTTTATAAGAAAATGGTATTTCATCTATGAGAACATATTATTATGTATATTATTTTGATTTTTTTAATATACATTTCTTAAAAAGAGATGTTCTTTATTTGAACTACTTATCACTAAAATGAAAACCATTATAAGGAAAACCCAATTTTTCCCGACCACCAAAACGAGACCGCATAAAACATCGACATATCCTCCGAAAGTGAAATATTTAATTTTTGGTAAATATCCGTCGCTATATTTTAAAAGTTGACATGATTTATGAATGTGGGACCGTAAACGCTATTTATGCCATTTTGTCGAGATGAGAAGAGACATTTGTGTCACATCCAGGTACCGCCGATGGCAATTTGATTGTCTCTGTTATTATAGTTTACGGAGAGTACCAAGCTAATGTTTGTAGAGGTTAAATAAATACGTATGTATAAGTCTATAAACGTAAGCTGAAGTTAAAATTAGACTACTTATGTAAATTATGCCTATCTACCTACTCCTACATTGTACATAACAAATGTTTATGTACCTACGTTTTTTTTATTTTATAAATTACTTTTACTGTGATATCCATTTGTTACTTATGTAGTCGATTCATTTTATTTATAAGTTGAGTTATACACAAAAACCATAAACACTGGCATTATTATAAAGAACATGTTATTTAACATCAAAACTATTTCATTTTATCCACGTAAACTTAGGTTTTAAGATAAAATTTGATTGTAACGTGTACTTATATTATAAAATAAATAAATAAAATAAAATATACATGAACAAATGTAAGTAACCTCTACCACAAAGCTGGCAATCTGGGAGGCCATAACTTGAGAAGTACCGAATGACCTTTGATTCGCCACAAAAGCAACGGCGGCACATGTGCCCAATGCTTAGTGGTTAAACCATAAACATCACGATAAATATTGATGACGCAGAAAGCTGTTATGTTCAGGCAGAGCTCCCGAAAAATGTGCACAAAATTTACGACGGAAAGACATGCGATACTTTTTTTTCCGGTCACAAAAAGTCGAACAAGTTGAATGCATGTTATAAATGTTGCATAATGGTTCTGCGTTATATTGAACTTTTTGTCTCGTATTGACACTTACTCATATTTTCTGTTTGGAAGTTTTATTCGGTTAATTTCAGTTTTTGAGGCCAATATTGATAGTTGTAACAAAGATAAAGTAGTTACAAATTATTTTAGAAACATTCATGATTTCTAAAGCTATTATTATTATTAATATTTTTATTGACTGCTCCGTTAGCTTAGTTGGTTGTGGCTCTGCCTTCTAATCTAGGGGTGCGGGTTCGATTCCCGCATAACACAAGTAATTATGAATATTAAAATTTGTAATTACTTGTATTGAGTCTGGTCGTTTCTATGTATAATAAGTATGTATTTACAAAAGAAAAGTATATAATGTATTATATCCGTTATCCGTTATATATATATAGTACCCATGATACAAGCGTAAGCTTAGTATGGGGCTAGATGGCGCTGTGTGATATGTCCTGAAATATTTATTTTATTTATTTCCTTACAAGCAGGTATGATAACAGTGCTCTGATAAGATGTTAAAAAAACTCATTCAATTTGTCATGTATGTATGAATCAAATAAAAGAATAACTAAAATGAAAACAAAAACTTTCATACTAAAATACCTAGATTTGTTTTAGTTTTTGAGAAAACTAATCTATAATAATATATAAGTATTTTGTAGTCTAAAAAACATACCGATTTTTATATAAAAATTAAAAGTAAACATCTGATTACCGCTGCAAGATGAGAATTTAATTTTCAATTTTACTTTTCAGCCCTTACGCTAACTCCAATTCATATTTCTGCCAAAATTATAATAACAAATTAATCCACGAGGTCCTTTCACCAAAATCCTACAGGATTTTTCCTTTCCAAGCGAGGTATATTAACCGAAGGGTTAAAAATTAACTCGATTATCTGAAGCTTTAAAAATCTTCTTTGACAGTTAAATTTTCTTTGCAACCTGAACCTTGCAAGTTGTATTTCTGTTAAGTTTAGCGTTGAAGATGTTCTTACAAATAAATATTTTGCTGTCAGCATCTTTTTTTAATCACATTTACCTAGTTTAATCATTGCTAAGTATATGAATATGATTAAGCATAATGAAATGTTGATTTTTTAGTACCGGGACATTACATATAATAAAAAAAACTCAACTATTAGAAAATCTTTCCCGAGTCCACGTTATCAAAAACAACACTCCCAAAAAAGCCTCAAGAAACCTCCATTCTCCATTCAGTGCTATTGATTGAACACTTCTGAACAAAACAGCTTCCTCGTCCATTCTATGTAAATTCAGAAAACGCCGTCTTCCGACCGATTTTCAAGGCTCGAGCTAATCTACCAGCAGTCAGTTACAATTTAATCAAAGTAAACAACGATGCCGGTCATTTATCAGGATTATTTGGCGGCGAACGATAGCAATCGCTTTTTTCACATCTAATAACATGTTTATTATGGTAAACGATAGTGGGTAAGAAATATCAATTTGATACAAAAACAATACAAAATATACAATACGTTTTATGATCCCCAGTGTCGCTGGAATTAGTGTCATTTCAGGAAAACTTGATCAAGATACATAAAAAAATAACTCTTAAATACACACAAAATAAATACAAGTTGTGAGTTTTTTATTATTATTATTATATTCAGAAAAGTATTTTTTCTCGGAATTTGAAGAATTCCGGTAAGTTAACGAAACATCACGGGCCACGGCCAAGTGAGTTTCGTGTTGTTGATCCTACTCTTGACTAGTGTCATCTTGAAGGAATTTTCTTACAATGCGACACGTGTTTAATATAGCGGCCTTTTGCATTGTAATGTACAGAGTTTTGGACAGATTTAGTAATTGGATAGAGTGATGTAAGTATTTTGGTATCACACCTGTGCTAGAGAGAACCAGCGGCACAATGTATACTTTGTTCATCTTCCAAATTCTTATGATTTCTTCTTTAAGTTCAGTATATTTATGGATTTTATCTGTTATGGTTTTTTGAATATTATGTGTGTTAGGAATGGCTATGTCTATTAAATAAACGCATTTTTCAGTTTTATCGATAAGAGTTATGTCCGGTCTATTGCTATGTATTGTCTTGTCTGTGAGTATGGCTCTGTCAAAGTACATTTTGTGGCTGGAACTCTCCAACACAGGGCTTGGCACATATTGGTAGTAAGGTTTTAGGTTATTGTCTATTAGATTGTGTTTTATAGCGAGCTTTTGGTGTATAATATGGACTACTTGGTTATGTCTGTGTGTGTAGTCAGTTTGTGTGAGAGTTGGGCATGCGCTAGTGATGTGTTGTATGGTCTCAGGTTGTCGGTGGCATTTCCTGCATTTGTCATTTTGTGCGTTGGGGTCCTTAAATATGTGTTTTCTGTAATTTTTTGTGTTTATAACCTGGTCCTGTATTGCTACCATAAAACCTTCCGTTTCGGGGAACAGATAACCTACTTTCAACCATTTGTTTGATGCTTCCAAGTCTACATGTTGTTGCTCTAAATCATGAATGTGTCTACCGTGCAATTCTTTCGATCTCCATCTGTTTAGTTTTATATTTTCATGGTCTTGCCTTGTGTCAAATTCGATGTCTTTGTCAGTGAGATTAAGTGGTGTATATTTGTCATCTATCGCAACTATTGCAGAATGGATATCACTTGTGTTTGATTTTTCGTAAAAGAATTTACGTAGGGTGTTTATTTGTTTGTCCCACAGTAATTTCAAGTCTATGAGTCCTCTACCTCCATTTTGTCTCTTAACTGATATCCTCTCTATTGCAGACTTAGGGTGTAAATAGTTATGTTTTGTTAGAGTTGTCCGGGTCTTAATCTCAAGTTTATTAATATCGGTCTTGGTCCACTTTATGACGCCAAAAGAATAGGTCAGAACAGGGATTGCGAATGTATTTATTGCTTTGAACATGTTTTTGGAGTAAAGTTGTTTTTTACATATTAAGTTCAACCTTCGTATGTATTCGTTGTACAGTTGTTTTTTTATTTGTATATGGTTGATTACATTTGATTGTAGTATTCCTAAATATTTATAAGTATCTGATGGCTCTAATTCAATAAAATTGTTAGGTTCGCATTTGTCATTGTTGTTGATCGTGACTTTGCCTTTCTGAATATGTAATGTCCGACATTTGTCCAGCCCAAAAGTCATTTTTATGTCTGTACTAAATTTGGTCGTTAAATCTATTAGTGTAGTCAGATCTTTTTCGGATTTTGAAAACAGCTTTATGTCATCCATGTATAACAAATGTGTTAGCGATGTTGTGGTTGTAAGTTTATATCCGCTAGCAGTGCTGTTAAGCATATGCGAAAGAGGATTAAGGGCCAGACAGAACCATAAAGGGCTCAGAGAATCTCCTTGAAAGATGCCATTCCTGATGGGAATTTCTGAGGTTGTAATGGTCGTGGTGTTGTTAGACAGGTGTAGTGTTGTTCTCCAGTCAATCATAGCATCTCTCAGAAAAGATATAATACGGGGGTCGATTTTGTAAATTTGAAGAATTTTAAGTAGCCAAGCATGTGGCACGCTGTCAAATGCTTTTTTGTAATCTATGTAGGTAATATGTAGGTTGCGTTTCTTGGTATGAGCATGCTTGAGTACTGTAGAGTCTATTGTTAGCTGTTCTTTGCAGCCTTGGTGATTCTGCCGGCATCCTTTTTGTTCTTCTGCTAGAATGTTATTTTGTGTCAAGTGTCTGTTGATTCTGTAGGTAATACAGGATGTTATAAGTTTATAGATTGTCGGTAGGCAAGTTATCGGACGATACTGTGAAGGGTTTTTTGTGTCATTGCTCTTAGGGAGCATGTATGTTTTTCCTTGGGTCACAAACTTTGGGAGTGATTGGTGTCCACTGATTAAATCTGTTATATTGTTTGCTAATACGCCATGTAATACAGAGAGTTTTTTGTACCAGAAATTGTGTATAGAGTCAACTCCAGCGGCTTTCCAGTTTTTAAATCTTTTGGTTATATACCTTATATCATCAGGTGTTATATCACAGAATTGCATTTCCTCGATATTTTCCAATCGTTTTTCTTCATCACCAATCCATTCTGCACTGTTGTTATAGTCTCCTTGACTTTCCCATATGTTAGCCCAGTATGCTCTAAGTTCATCAGCATGAGGCAGTTCACTGCTTGTTTGTTGACTTGCGCCTTTTAGTGACCTATAAAATTCCTTTTCATTGTTAAAGAACAGTTTATTATCTTCCTTTCTGTCTAGTGCTTTTTTATACCTTGCCAATCGTTGTGATTTTAGCGCTAACTTCTGCTTCAATGTATCAAGGTGCTCTTCTGGAGTTCTGTTGTTGTTTTCGTGAGAAGAGTGAACTTGATTTTTGCTGAATATTTCTTGTACTTTACTTACTACTTTCACTGATCTAATTCCCCGGATGAACTGAGATAATCTACCAATATCTACTCTTAATTTTTTAATGTCACCCTCAATTCTAATCTGCCAACCTGGTTTTTGTTTGGTCAACCGCTTGGTGCCGGGGTTAGTGCTTGTGTCTCGAATCTTGTATCCTAAATTTTGGCTTATGACTAAGGCACTGCAGTATATAAGTGTGTGTATTTTGTGTATGTCAGAATCTATTGAGAAGTATTTTTGTAGAATGTGTTTGTTAAAGATGGCAACAAAGTCATATAGCTGCTTATTTTCCTTCAGTCGTGGTAGTCTAGGTCGGTTCGTTGGATCTGTTCCTGTGTACCGTGTTAATGCTGCGTCTAACTGGTCAAGGAGTTTATTTGTGGCTATATCTGAGGTTGTATCATCGGGCCCAGTTTCCTGTTGTAGTTGGGTTATTGTCGATAATCTAGGCATATTAGTCTGTGTTGTAGCATGTGATAGTTCAATAGTTGATAGTGGAAGTGGTCTTTGAAAAGTGAAAGGTGGTGTGCATGTTAAAAGATCTGTATCAGATGGCATAACCTGCGACTGTTGTAAAGTAGGTGTAGGGATGGATGGATTGATAGAATTGTCACTTTCTTCTGTAGCTAGTAGTTTTGCGACTTGTTTTTTGAGATCTTGTAATACACTATCTGATAACAGTTTGTTTCTGAGTATAGCCCGTCTTTGGTCACCTATTCTTTGTGCCGAAACATCTAAATCTGGGTATTGTTGTACAAATCTGTCATGTAATCTTTTACAATGCATTGTCCTATCCGTTTCAAGTTTGGTGATGTAATAGTATGTACGCATGATAAAAAGGTTCATGTCATCACTCCATTTCATGCGTACTCTGGGTTTACCAGCCTTGGTGGTCGCAGGTTGTGTGGCAGGTGCCTCCTGCGAAACATCCTCGGCTGGCGTTACTGATCTACTACTGTTCCTACTGCTACTTCCCTCTGAACTACCGGCTGTAGTCCTTTGGGACAACCCACTACCCCCCGCGTCCCTGACTACCGCCCAGCCGCCCAGCTGAGAGTCACTGGCTAGCATTCTGTCACGTCCGGCGCCAGCTACAGACGTGCCCCGACGGTCCTCGGGCAGCGATCCTATACGCACTTTCTTACTACGAGTCTCCATATTGATGGGTTACCAGTGCCCTGTTAGCCACGTTATGTTGCTGTAACGTGTCCGCCCCCCACGTGAGTCTGGTGGTCGACCCGGACGAAGGGTTGGATTTTTATTATTATTATTATATCCGTTATCTAGTACCCATGATACAAGCGTAAGCTTAGTATGGGGCTAGATGGCGCTGTGTGATATGTCCTGAAATATTTATTTATTTATTTATTATTTAATCTTCTTACTCACGTGGTAGAACGCCCATCATAAACAATATATTTTGGAAATTAAAAGATAAAGACTTTTTTAAATTTACTAGTGGGTGCTCGCGGCTTCGCTCGCATTAAGAAGTAAAACTTGCATTCCCTATTTCACCCCTTTAAAAGTGGCATTTCCAAAAATCCTTTCTTAGCGGATGCCTACGTCATAACATCTGCCTTCATTCCAAATTTCAGCCCAATCCGTCCAGTGGTTTGGATTGTGCTTTGATAGATTACTATATCAGTCAGTCAGTCAGTCACCTTTGAGTTGTATATATTTAGATTGGAGGCTTGTTCGCCGAGCGACCATATCGCCTTATAAACACAGTAACTAATACAATAACAAAAGTTATTTTTATTGTATGTAACATTTAGGTCTATTAAGAGCTACATAATTCTGCCAACTTGTATAATGTAACAGCCCTGTCAGAAGTCAGACTTGCGGGTATATATTTACTAAGAGGTAAGACTTAAAACTATAGAGCTATATCATGCTCGTAGGAACATGTGCATATATTTGAATCGTACCAATCGCAGATACATGTACAAAACGGCTGATCGCGTGATGTAAGTAATAAATTGGATTACACGCTGTAAATTAGTCCGTGGGAACGAATTTCCCAGTTTAATCAGAAATTTACAATATTACCTGTCATTGCAATTCAGATTAAATTAATGGATAAGGTTACGTTTATGGTTTTACATTTGAGAGTCAGGCATTTGATCACCAGGTCACCAGGAGCGAAACTATGGTTAAGGGTAGAGCAAACTTGTATTGGAATTTAATTTTCTCTAAAACATATCATTGGTGTTTAGCGACGGAATAACGTTTAATAAGTGCATTAGCAAGTCAAGCAATAGTCAGAAAGCACCCTCGCAACCACCATGCAAAAATGCCTGTTTCTCTGAGCTATTTCTCTATCAAACTGGATAAGAATATGGCGGAAGTAATTTTCAGACTGCATTTATGTATGCCTATATTATATATTTGCCTATAACGAAGCCTTATAAGCTCTTTGATATCATTTCAACTTTTTACTATAAAATAAATAAGCAAACAGCCTTAACCTGTTTTCCTACAAAAACAGCAAACTATTACAAAGAAACCCTAAGGAGTCTAGCAAATGAACGGTAGCAAACGTAAAGAAACCGCGCAACTCCTTTCAAGTTCGTACCGGCCAATTAAATTATCGCTTAAACTGTTATGCTTCAAGTCCAACGTGAAATAATTAAAAATTTACAATTGTAACTTTACCACAGCACAAGTAAATTGTGAAAATTAAAATTGCACGTTATAATTTCGACTGTAGGGAGAATTTCGATGGTAAATATTAAAGTCAGTTGTGATTTAACACCTTGCATTGGCCGGGTGGCTATTTTGCCTGAGGTGCTGTGAAAATTCATGTTGCCATAAAAGCTGGGTGTGAGGACCATCGGTTTCATACCGATTTCTGACTAAATGGAGTTTTTTATTTATCCTCATATTGTGGCTGTGATTTCATTACTTTTTTAATACGGTTTTGCTTAAGACACGTTGTAGTGTGGTCTTAAGAGTGGGCGTCCACTAGTATTTGATAATAATGTTATTTTTCATGTCAAAAACTAAATTTTTCACGTCTCAGTGCCTGCTTGTATGGATACGGCTGCCTCAATTTAAATGTCATATTGTACTTGACATTCAAGATATATCGTTGTATCCAAATCTAAAATTAGTCAGTAAGAATCAGATGATACGTTTTGTTATTCATTCTTGTTTTTTCATATATTTTAGAAAAAACATTCAGACCTTTGCCATACAAGTCAAAATAGGGAGCTGTTTTTTGTACAGATGAATTTGTTCTTATTAATAATTCAAAAATTATCTTCAAAGAGACATCTCAACAGCATAAAAGGAAATAACTAAATACACCACGGCTTAATGAATTATTCCTAGAAAATTATGTTAAACCAATTGGAGAGGTTAGGTTCTTAGCTTTCCTTGATTCTCAGAAAATTGTATAGGTTTCATTTGATTTAATTTGTAAATGAAACAGTTAATTTTTTTACTAAGAAGCAAATGGTAATGGGAATTAAATAAACACGTAATTTTGTTCGCTTTATTTGAAATAAGTATGAATTCAATTTCAAGCCAATTTTTGGCAACTAGCTCGATTGTAATTCTTAAAAAGAAACTAACACGGGCCCTTGTTTTTATCTATCAGTCAGTCAATTTCAAATTAAAAATAATAATTTCATTACTATTAATGAAAAAAAACGTAGATGTTATGACCTTTTAAAATAGCCTTACTGTACAAATGGACATAGGCAAAAAAATGTGGAAATATGCGGTTTCGCTTGCATTAAAAAGCAGCCCCTATTTCACCCCTTTAATAGTGGCATTTCCAAAAATACTTATTACGCGGATCCCTACGTCATAACATCTACCTGCATGCCAAATTTCAGCCCGATCCGTCCAGTGGTTTGGGTTATTCGTTGATAAATCACTATGTCAGTCAGTCACCTTTGAGTTTTATATATTTGGAAGATATATAGCTTTTTCTTACCTTTTTTCCGTCTAGTTCGTGTGTTCCTTGAGCTAATACTTTGTCTACGCTAGCTGGATCGTTGAATGTGATGAAACCGAAGCCCCTGAAATGAAAAAAAATATATTCAATCAAATAATCATACTGAAATATTTTATAGACAGTTTCTTTTTTGCAATTTTCAGTAGCATATATGTATGAACGAGTACGTACATAACTAGCATGGTGGCGGGATTTGAAAATCTTGGATTATCAATTTAAAATAGTATAATACCTAAACATGATATGTTATTCTAAACGATAAGAAGTTGATTAGAGATGAACTTCCTAGTATGTTGTGCAGAACGTTTGCTTATACTATCAAGTACGGCAACAATATGTACAAATTTTAATTTAGCTTCAATAAACAAACAACAACGCAATGTGAAGAGGTGCTCACTCATGTTTGCATTCCTATTCATGCTAAAACTCAAAGCAAATCTCAAACACACATTCGCACGTATCAAACGTCATAAAGTTAATGGAGAGTAAAAATAATACGCAAATACCCACCGCTAAGGGATTATGCAAAGATTATTCATATTGAAGTTAATATTTCAAAAAAGTAAATTGAATAATAACACAGCGATTTTCAGTAAGCGGGCGCTGGCCACCGCGGGGCGAGCGATAAATAATAAAAAGCCTTCTCCACTTTAGGACTTGCAAAAATCACAATTTATAGAGCATTTTAATTTCACTTAGCCGATCCATATTTTACATGTGGCGGCGCGCCGGAGCGTGCCCCCGACTCGAATTAATACTAAATTGAAATTGTAAAAATGGAAATACAATTTTCTCGTTGTACCGAAGCAGCTTCGCCTACAGGTGCTGCCAAAAGTACTATATTAACAACGTCTTCTGTCTTCCTGGAGCCACTTAATAACGCTAGGATTATTCTCTCTGAAGAATCTACGCTGTCAGCTTATAAATGGACTTTTACTGTCATTGCTGTAAAATAGAAAAATAGTTTATATTCTTCTATAAGCTGAATTAAAGGCAAATTAAGTGGGGTCCGGGAGCCCATACTATTTTCCAAAACCTCTCGGAGCGCTTGGTTGACGCGACGCATGACCAAAATGCTGGCCTTTTTCTGGCTCAACGTATCAGCATTGCCATCCAGCGTGGTAATGCGGCCAGTATCCTGGGCACGCTGCCCTCTGGTAGTGGGCTGGAGCCCTTAGATTATCTTTAGGCTTTTCTAAAGAATTTCTAAGTGCCGCTTTTTTGTAGTAGTTAGAAGTAGTATGTTTTTCTTCCCTTGTTTTTATATTTTATAATTGTAAATAAAGTTATATTTCGTTAAGGCAAATTTATCTAAAAAGATAATTTAATTAATGATAGTACATGAGAAGTGAAAAACGTTAAAGAGATCCTCTAATAATAGGTAAAGAAAGATTAAAATTCAAGCGTCATTTTGCAACCCAAAAACTGTAGGTAGAGCTCTTTTGACACCGAATTCCGGCACTTTTATCTACAAAGCTTTATGTAAATGTTGAATTAATGTTATTTCTTTTATGCAACAATTTTGACAAGAACATAATTCAGGTAATTGTCCTACCCTTTTTGTTTACGTGGATTTAATGTTGTGTGAACATGTTTTGCAGAGTGAAAATATATGAACACACGAACACAAAAGGTAAAGAAAAAACATGTTTAACTTAACAGAATTAAAATACATGAATCAAAAGACAAACGGCATATTGTTGTTGCACTTTTAGAGTTCTTTAAATATATTGTTTCATAGCGAATTAAAGAAAACGATAAAAACAAAATTACAAATATAATAAAAAAACCTCCCTGACATTGATCTGGATAAAAGCTAAGAACATCGGTCGAAAAAAACGAAAGCTTGCTGAGCATAATAACCCCAATCAAATCGCCTACAGCGAACAATGTAATAAACCTTACAATATAATAAAATCGAAGGCTAACACAATCCTCGATAAATCTCTCTCGGTCGTATTACAGAGGAAACAATTGTTGCTACAGCGTTCGGTATCGCATTAAATCAGCCCAGGTCTTTATAAGATTCATGGGTTAATACACTCATACTCGTACGCGAAAACGTATACATAGAGTAGGCGCTGGTGTATGGAAATTGAAAATAACGAGGGCCTCCGTTCGCACAAGCGTCAAGCCGACTACACTCGCGAAGACCAATTTTAATCGAGCTCTTCCCCTCCATACAATAGCCCCTATCTAGTGTGATCTTCACACCGATACAAGGGGCGCGGGGGCTCTCACCATATTGGAAGCACTGCGCCAGCTCCGGTGGAGAGGCCCTTTAGCGAATGGAGTTACGTCCTACTTATCTTTAAGAGGACTTGCCTTATTTTCTTCGTGCGTCTCTATTCTCTATTACATTTGATAATAATCAGTACTATGACAGGTGAAAAGTTAAAAATATCGACTGAAAAAAATACTACCTGTATATTCTCACAAAAAATATACGAAACATGTTTGTAATAATATGCTTCAGATGTGTATTTAATCAGATCGTTGGTTTCAGCATAAGAAAGACTACTTTTATACTTTTCTTTAGTAATATTTAGTTTTGGTCGTACCAAGCTATACATAATCCCAAAAGCATCAAATCAACGCCCATAGTTATATAATACTTATCGCATTTAATAATGTAACAAAACATTTGATTCGGTTATGGAATGGCTCTGAAAGCTAAATAGTATTGTTATTCTCTCAAATAATCAGTGATAATAGTGATAATATTCAAAATTGTTGCCGCTAAATGTTATTGCTACGGTACGTTTGTATTGACTAATTTCGTAGATAGTGTTTGTAATACGCAATAATGATAATTAAACGGGCACCAAAAATTGTGATGGGGAATATTCTGTATTATTATTGTTTGGTCTAGATATAAAAAACAAAGTGAGTGAATAGATTAAACTCACCTCTTTTACTAGAATGTATGAAGAATAACAAAACTAGACGGCTAGACGAGATCTATTAAAAACTGCATAAGTACTTAAATATTTTTGTACTGGCTCGGCCAATCACATATGATAAAAACGACTTTAGAAATTCCGGGTTGAATTCAAAACCTAAGCACCAAATTTAATACAAATTGGTGCAACTGCTTTAACATGAAGATCAAAAACTAACATATTTTACTAAGGTGCATGTTAAGAGGAGTAATGAGATCATAAAGCTGATTTCGATTTATTGACACTAATTTTAACATGGCTTCCAATCACATCTACCAAAACATGTAAACACCACCACTCGTGCTAAACATTCTGCCCCACTTAACCAAGCAACCGAGTAGCGAGCAGGAAGTCGAAGAAAATAAATATAGGAGAAACCCTAAACCGCAATGTCAGGAACAAATAGCGGTAACTCTCGCATTCATGGCTGCAGGGTTGGCCTGAAACCGATAGCAATTACTGACGAAATTAATAACACGGCCCAAATGCTGCTCGCACATTTATACCGGACCGGCCTATGATCAATCAAAAAGCTAGATTTGATACGCTCATACTATTGTTGTTCTGTTGGATTTGGTTATTTGGTTTATCATCTTAGTACTTTATGTAAGGTTGTTATGGTGAAACTTTTCATTCATTAAGATCTGCTGTACCCATTTTACATGGGAATAAATGACATCTGAATCTAGTTGGAACTGAGAGTAACTTTTTTTGTACTACTGTCTCACTTTAGTTATATTACGCACGTTGTTCAGTTGAAAAAAAAATATTGTTAGGTTTGACTTTACATCTACATTATTATGATGAACCGTCACCGGATAGTCAAAGCGATTGGCTTTTACTGATTTTTCTTTTTTCGTGGGATAGGTTTACGTTTGACTACAGCCTGCCTGATGTTAAGCATTGCTGCAGCCTAGGATGTAACACGCTTACCTAGAAGATACCTATACCTGAAGTCGTATCTATATTTTCCCTGATCATTGATTCCTTCGCATAGAGTGCAATATTGTCTCCTTTATTAGTTGGCGGGACAAATGCGGCCGTCGTAATACCGACCCAATCGATTGGCGTTTCTTATTTAATCTCAGTAATTAATGGGGGTGCGTTTCTGGGATTGACGCTTGGTCACACATTCTCGGGGAAATTCCGTTTCTTTGTCAATAGTAGTGGATTGGGTGCAAATATGGGCAAACTTACGATGTGAGCGAAGCTACTCAACCGCCTAATAAGTGGGAGAACGAATAGGGTAAAACTATGGCGGGTGTAACAAGCCATGGATTGTTTGTATATGTTACGGCTAATACCCGAAGTGCGGCTACACCTAGTTTTAGCCGGTTAGAACTGGGTGTAGCCACTTAGTCTTGGTTAAACCCCGAATCGAGACAGGACTTGGCTCCTCCTCGCTTCGCTCGTAGTCGCATGTGCGTGGTACAAAGCAACCTAACGAACCGAATCTACCTTCTGTCACAGACAAGTGACTTCGAGTCCAACACTTGCACTACAACAGGACTTGAGACCTAGTTTTACCCGAAAAAAATCGGCTCGTACTAGGTTTAACCAAGACTAAGTGGCTACACCTAGTTCTAACCGGCTAAAACTAGGTGTAGCCGCACTTCGGGTATTAGCCGTAACATATATATGTCCACAAGATATAAGATATTTCAAAACGCGAACGGTAAACCATTTAAGTTAACAAGTTCAGATTTACTAGAAACTTGATTAGTATAAGAATTTGTATATAAGATCGTTAGTGATGTATCTGATCGGTAGAGTATCATATTATTTTAATAACAGAGCTATTATTATTAATAGGCACATTGCCATGGCTATATCCGCATATCAGCAAATCAAAAGTTTTAAGTTGTGATGAAAAACCAAATTTCATTTAGAAATTATTGGAATATTCAACAAATGGGAAACCTAATACTACATATTAAATTAATTCCAATGATGTATAACTTTAGACTATAACCATCAACAAGCGGCTAAATTAAGTTGATCTACCGGTCGCAATTTTGGCAACACGAATTATAATCGACTATGCAATTTGTAAAGCAAACAATATAGATTTCAGCTTCCCTATTACGTTACATAAATCGTTCGCCATTCGAAATAGTGTAGATTAAATTATGTACCTACTCGATATTCTAGAACCACTATATATGGAGTGATATTTAATTATTGAAACCTCAATCTTGCTTATAACATATGTGATTTTAAAATGACTCAACTATTTTTCTATACATATTCTTTAAACTTTTAATTTTGCATTTAAACAAACGCCGCACCAAACTCAACCGCCGGCCGCTTGACTGAAGACAAAATTAGCCTCGACATTTTTTATCTCCCTCTCCCGCCAAACCCGGTTATCCGTGCAACTAATCACGATACAGAATATTCTCCGACGGAATTAAGTAATCCAATAATTAATCTAAATGGACCGTACAGGCGAATGGTTCAAAACAATCAGCCCTGCCGCAAAATACGCGCAGTAAATGAAGTGAATGCCCGCCTCCCGGGATCCCTGATAAATTAAATTGATTAGAATCCCGATGTTGCTCGATGTAGGCACAAAAATAAAGCCAAGTGAAAAATAACACGTCTGCGTTCGCATATTCTGTGCTACACAGGCTTTTGTTTTATTCCTGATTGGAATCAATTTCGTCACAATTCTATTCAGATTCAGATTCAGATTTAGACATATTTGCTGAAGCATGTTAAGCAGTAGAGTAACCAAGTTTATTTGTAAAGACATAGAGAAAAACTTTATATAATTGGCTATTGAAGGTAAAAAACAAACAGTTCATAAAAAATATTTAAAGAGGAGACACCTGTACCGAGCAGAGAAATTAATTAATAAATTTACATGTTTCACAACACAATACATCGTACTTGGTACCAAAAATTTGAGTCAAAAGTTTAAACATTATTATTCCACCTTGATGAAATGTAATATCGTATGATGGCATACATTCAAGAAAACGTCGCTTAAATTTTCTTTACAGGCTCTTCCCGAGAAAACCGGGAGTTCGGGTAAGCTTTAACTGGCGATTAAAATTTAAGCTCGAATTTAGACAGCCTAATCTCAACGTTGCGTCGCTCCACTGCATTTTCCGACCTGACGCAAAGAAAAGGCAATAAGTTCACCGTTATTTTGTATAATGACGTCGAGATAGGTAGGTATTATACCCGGCAGAGCTTTATACATCGACCGGGGAGAATTTAACGGGAATTCTGGCAGCTGGTTTAATCAAGTATTTACCTTACTTGCTAAGTAAAATTGTGCCGGAGCTGCAGTTAACGTGACCTAACGGACTGAGATGGACCGGATGAAAGACGGGTTTAAATCAAATCATAATATATTATACTTCAAAATGAATTTACGAGACTCCACCTCCTCCTTATCGAGTGAGAGTGGCCAACTCTGGTGTCGAGAGCACGAGACTTAATAACTCGATTTATGCCTAGATATTTAATAGATACATTAGGAAATGAATAGTGAAAACTAAGCATTTTGACGACAAACTATCATTAAACTATTATTTTTGGTTAAGTTGCTTATTTACTCAATTTACAAAATTTTATTTCAATGAACCGTTTCCAAAATCATTTAAGCAAATTGGTTTCAGTTAAATGAATAAGACAACTTGTTCAGTAAGAAGTAACTTACAAATAAATGACACATCTGAATATAACTTAACCAAGCGCTATATCCAAACTTGCTCCAATCACAACCGACATTCCAGGCAGTGTAAATCTTAGCTCCAACATCGAGCATTTATCGTTCAGAATAGCAGCCGACTGTCGCTCGCTGTACGTCGCTTCAACTCAGTCTTATCAGCCTCAACACACGCTTGTTTATTTATTACTAACCTAGTGCTGCAGGCTTGCTTCAGACCAAATATAGCGCAGATCAAAATAGCAGTTACAGCGCTCAATTAATGTGGTATTGTGTCGATGCTGAAGAAAGCTTTGTATAGTTTGTCTGTGTATTTTTAATAGGCTGCCGTTAAAAGATGTTAAGATTTAGTTTTGTAAGCGACGAGTGTATGATTTGCAGATGGCTGCATGAAATAATAGCACTAATAAAATACAAATGTTCACTCAAATAGCTTAAGCTTTTGTTAGTGCAGTAAAGAAAAAAAACGATAGTAAAGGAATGAGCAATATGTGCGACAGAATGTTTCTTTTGTATATAGTTACACTTGTATCTATATGGCATATTATAAACAAAAAGACATACTTAAGGTCTACTTGAAAAAAAAATCTTAAACAACGCCTAAAGGACTTAAGTACAAAATCATCCACCTCCCTAACACTAATCTCAAAGCAAGCTCACATAGACATCACGAGCATTATTTAAACTGTATGATAGCAGATGTCACCCGATATTATAGCCCATGTTTGTCTGCTAAGTGACAATGTATGTAATTATCATCGTAACTAATTAGTAAACAGAAATGTTAGGGTACATACAAATCCGATTAGAGCTCAATGGGTGTTTTAATGACAATGCATGTCGGATGTAGGTTTGGCCCCGGCTTTTGTTTTGCCTTGTTTGAACTATTACGCGTCTAACTTTACATTGGGGCTTAATCTGATTTGTTATGTCAGATGAGTTGGATCAATTTGAATTTAGTTTTATTTTAATTAAGGCAAATTTTGAAGAACTGGAGCTAATTTATAGTTAAGTTTAAATTACTCGTTTTTTTTTTCTAGTACAGTTTTTTTTTGTCTAATTCAAGTCTGATAGTTTAATTCAATAAAAGTGTCAAAATTAGAAATGAGCTTTGAGAAAACGTTAAAAAATGACAAAAATATCAAGTAAACTGGGGCTAACGGACTAACGTGCCATAAATGAATAATTGTACATATAAATGTATATTTACTGCAACACTGCTAACATTGATTTTGATAATAAGCACAATAATTTTCAGTTAATTAATAATAATACGGCTTGGTAACGGGAAACCTCTTGTTTATTAGGTTTAATAGACTGAAGTTATTGGAAATACACTTCTATGTTAGTAATACAATATACTCAGTATTAATAGTTATACCTTAACTTGAAACAAGAATTAAAATTTATATAAAATATGATAATTAGACGATGTGAGAATATTTCTTTATTCGTACATATAAGGTATATGTGTAAATTACAAATTTAAGCCACGAGTGTGACTCGGGGGATTCAGTGTCTGCTTTTCATCCAGACGCAACCTTTTTCGAATTCGGCCCTACACCAATGACGTGTATTTTCAAGCTATGTGTGGATTTGCACTCGCTTAACGGTGAAGGAAAACATCGTGAGGAAACCGATATGTTTGAGCACCACAATATCTGTCTTCAGGACATGTGTCTTCCATGGAGGGACCTGGGCGACCACCACGATGTATCTGCCCAAGAGAACTCCCCTAACGAATTAATTCTGCGGGGGAGTCACGACCCTCAGTCATGAGAAATACTCGACTCACAGAGAGATAATTTACAAATAAAATTTTGCAGCATATATTATTGGACAACAAGATTATGTAAACAGTCAATAAAAATAGTATCCGTAACTTTTAAACATCGATTTAAGAAAACTTAATTTATGCCGCAAAAAAAATGTTACGTGTTAAAAAAATACAAAGACTAATAACAATATTTAACAAACTAAATTCCAAGCGACCAACTATATTTTAATAAACCGAAATTGAATAGCGAGCTGTACTTCCGTCGACTCCACTAAGCACTATCTAAATCGCAACCTCCGGCAAGGACCGACTACCAACATTATTCCATTTCACAGATATACATTAGGCTATAGTTAGCCATTAGGAACGTACTATTTGACCAGCCAGAGGTGGCGTGCTTCGGAACCATTCAACCACTCCGAAATTTACAGATACCAGACGGTCAGATATTAAAACGTCTGCAGCTTTTGTAAAGGAACCAAACTAACTGGACTGGATCTCGAGTGGAACAGATAAAAGTTTATGAGTTACATAAAGCGATTTCAAATCATATTTATGAGTGATTTGGACAGCAGGTGGAAATTGAAACCGTCTAGTGCATGTTTTCACGAGCAATTTAAGTTGGTATTGTGTGCAGCGATGCGCGTTTTGCAGTGGTCAGCGGATGCCGCCGGCTTTATTGTTCTGCGAGACCTCTTCGTGTCTTTGCGGGAAACGCTTTCTACGTACTTAGCGGAGTTTGCAGCTCTTTAGGATTATTGTAGGGAGTACTCTTCTTTTTAGATTTAATACTGCGACTACAGATTTTTAGGATAAGGTACCGGTTAAGGTTAAGGTTCGGGTTATTTTACAATAATACGATAAATTGGCTCTAAAATAAAGTAATTAAAATGTCGAATTAGTAACATGAGCGTTTTGTTTAAAATTTTCATTTCTTAATTAAATCAGAAATATACTTTTTTGTTTGAATGATTTGAGATTTTAATTTAAATAATATTATGTATACAATTTAAAGATAAAAACACAAATATACCAATTCCCAAATGTTCTACTTAACATTAACACATACATAATCAATCCCACACATCATCAATGTGATCAAGAGACTATTTATTAAAAACAGTTCATCAAACTGATATCTGAACATCTCTAGTAGGTATTACAGGTCGCAATGTGGTTACCAAGGAACGAGCCACAGCTTCCACTTTGTGGAGTCAGCAAAACTCCACAGTAATTTCATTTGCATACGGGTTAATTCAAAAGCGGTAGTGAAAGCGAGAAATGGAACAAAAAATATTGGGTGACCTGCCATTATTTTGTGTTAATGTCAAATATATCTAAAAATAGGCACTTAATATACGGAATATTGGTTTTCTGTTCATATTTAAGTAACAATGATGATTTGTTTGTAACGAATGCGTTACAAAAAAACCATTATTTTAAAAACATAAATTTAAAAATTCTATATAATTAATTGATCATTTGATGACTTAATTATACCTGTACAAGGTCTTACTCCATACAGGTTTTATCTGGATCAAATTCATCTCAAAGTTTACTCGTAAAAACCTTTTTTACACGTTATCTTCACGCTTTCAATTAAATTATTACATGAAGTGCCCCAAAATGGGGCATTTGTTTTAAAATCCTGAATTCCACTGCAGCATGAATGCAGGTACATTTATTTCAGTTGCTCCCCCTCTAATAAAATTGAAAGTTCTCCACTTGAAAAGTTTGAAATTAATATGATTTTATGCGCATTACGGGTAGTTTATATCGCGACCCTCGCAGCATCGCTCGTCACGGGTGACGGCCCAAAGTTTTCTGTTGCAACTAAAACGCTTCTTAAAATGCATTAATCATACTATTCCAACTCGGTTTGATATACAACTTTCGATCGTATCCCAGCAATTTAAAGTTTATAATGGCTTAAATTTAATCTTGCGTGAACTTGGGCGTATCGCATGTTCTCCCATCGCATGCGATATCTTGCTTTACTTCCGACTTTCCCGTAAGTTCTGTGTTTTCTTTGAGAATCAGGCGCTGTAGGTAGATATATGATGATGCTAACTAACTAGAAACGACTGTACGCACAATGTTGCTGTGTTTATATATTGTAGAAATTTGCAAATAATGCGTAACTGCCTTTGAGATATTCACTTAATTAAAATAAACACTGTGGACAAAATAAGTAGATTCTCAAGTTCCCAGCCCGAGTGGCACCCACAATCATACTAATATTAACCGTAAGAGGCCATTGCTGAAAATGAAACGCTCCTTTAATTTTGTCAAAGTCACCCGCCGCGCTCGATCTCGGTTTTAATTCGACAAGGAGGAGCTAGCAATCAAAAGAACTAACGGCGCTCCAACGAGGCATTTCCATACGCGAGGGGGGCTGGAGAACGACACGGTATTAGTTCGCAACTGATTACATTCCTCGCCGCCTCCTGCAAACGACTCGCAATGAAGTAGCGACGAATAAACTTCATTACGCCGAGTTAAGCATGGGAAATTATAAGGAGGAATTATCTTCGAACGGCGGCGTCGGCACGTACGCGAACACTCCGGGATTATAGCCGGAGGCGGTCGTAGGACACGTCGGGCCGGCTCATTTTCGCAGCTCGCATTATACCCGCCGCTAGTACAGACCTGCAGAGCTCGCTATGTTCCATTCTCAGGTGCGGGAGGAGCGCAGGTATCCGTTTTTTGTAAAATTGGGTTCGGTTCGGACGTCACGAGCTGACGAAGTGCGAGATCACAGGAGAAAAGTAAATAGTGGCCCCGTAGAAGACTTCGCCAGAGGAGATTTAGATCAGTCTTTGTCTCGCACTAAACGCTATTCTTTTGAGAGATTTTCCATCTTTGCGGAAGCTTGGCGTGGATTGTATTGGGATGTCGAAATTGAAAGATGCAGCGAATTTTGCGAAAAGATGTTTGGTTTATCTAGTTTGCTTTGCTGCAACTTTGTTTGGCCATTTGTTATGTAATGTTGTCAAAAATATGGCGGTGTATTTTGGCGTATCTATTAACTGGTAAAATCTCGGTGCACAAAAGTCATATCAAAGTTCTTTTCAATCAATATAAGTTAATGAAGGCAATCTGTTATCCGAATGTGCTCCATATTCGTAAGTAAGTGGAAGTTTGCGAACAAGACGCACGGGGCGCATGTTTGTCGACGTTCAGTAATCGTGTTTGCGCTACAAAATAAGTTTTAATTAATGGATTGGCACTTGGAGGGGCGCGTAGAGGCTGGGGACACCATTCTATTACGGCGCGTCAACTGGACTCCGGCGACCTACGCGCCACGAGACCGAGCTTAATTAATATATTTTACAACAACCATTAATCATAACAAAGTTATTTTTTAATGTTCGCAGCGGGAAACGTGCAAACAACACGAACAAGGGAAACGCTCCGAACGGACTTACATTTTATTCGTCGTTATAGACTATGGACGTTTCACGCCCCATTGACCGAAAGGGTAAATAAAACTATTTGTAACGCTG
The DNA here is from genome assembly GCA_964023185.1 of Macaria liturata. NCBI lineage: Eukaryota > Metazoa > Arthropoda > Insecta > Lepidoptera > Geometridae > Macaria > Macaria liturata. The sequence continues at coordinate 8,956,124 of OZ026812.1, read as the reverse complement.
GCTTTACTGCAAGTATAATTCTATGTGTTTTTATGTTAAATCGATAACAACGAGTGGCAGAAAAGCGTAAGAAAAACAATTTGCCAACATAAGTAATAACAGGAAGTCACCTCGTTAGTGACAAGTGAACGGTAGGTCGGCAATCTCGCGACGCCCCCCACTTCTCCACTTAATGAATGAGAATAATTTTGGCAAAATACTTCGGAGAGACGGGACACACGCCTCGGGAATTTTTCAATTTGCAACTGACGTAATGTAATAAGAGTTACACCGTGAGATGCCGGAGTAACGTAATTAATAACCTGTGAAATATTACCTGTTACAATGAATTTAGAGGATAAAAGTTGAGTGATAAATTTAAATAACAAGGCGGGCGCATGGGCGGATGCTGGAGAATGCCCGAAATACTTATGAATAGTTTGTCCGGGGTGATAAGTGGGTGTGTCGGCGAGTCTTACAGGAATCGCAAGTTCGCCTTCCGAGCCTAATGAACGCGTGAACGCGGAATAACTTCGCGAGAGCTTGAATAATGTATGTTTTAACGAGATGTTTTTCTTGAGGGAATCTCATTAACCCACTTTCTGATTGTGTGAATGTAAACTCTGGCAAGTTCGTATTCTTTACTGAGTGGAATCTTTTATGAGTTCAGCAAATTTAATCACCTCCGAATTCAGGTCCGCCGGAATCCGATTCAAAACAAATGTAAATTTGTAATAACCGAACGCGGTCGGGGCTGGTTCTTATTGTTTGCAAAACAATAAAGGTTCTTATATTTAATCCAGTCTTACATAATCGGGTACAGATCACTGGCTAAAATCGAATTCCCTTTATGACTCCCATAAAATTTACCGATATTATCTCAAGCGGGCCAAGCGGGCTATAAAAGTAATCCTTCTATTTTAATGGCGCTTCCAACCTGCGGGATGCAACAATGTGTCCAATTTGCTCCCGAGAAAACCCCTTGCTATCATGGCCCTAGATTTACTTCTCTGGAAATTTATTTACATACTTTATTCGCAGATATTTTGGTCTCGAATTTATAAAAATGTTTATAAAATTTACATACACATGCAACTGCAGTTCATCTCACAATCCGTATAGGATAAATATTGACTAATGCATTACATATCAAGTTTTAATTACCTTATGTTATTTACAAAACTCTTTCAACATTTATATTTTTTTAAATAAACTTCAAATATTTGCAAAAAGTTTAACGGTCGGAATATTAAATACGCGTAATCCTACTACACCAGTGGTAGTATTTTGTAACACAAATATCGGTGCAACTATTATTAACTGTTACCAGATTCTACACAAATACGTTACACAAGTTTTTCTTTTTGTAGTCTTACTGAATTACTAAAATGCAAAGGCATATTTATTTGCAGTCATTTGAACAATACAATACAATTTATTTGCAAAATATTATCATATATGACTATAATAACAAAATATGAAATATTTTGTTCAAAATGTTTCCACGGGTTTCGTGATTGGCTAATCGTCAATTCTGATTATATCACAAAACCAAATCTGATCTCGCAAACAAATAAAACGAGTATCTACCTTTATCTAAAACGAGTCTACCTTTATCAATCAAAAGTGTTTGAAAATTCTATCCCGTTAGTTCGCAGAGACTCGCCCAGCGGAGACAATTGGAAAAATGTATCACGAATAAAAAGTCGTATCGGAATGTAATATCGAGAGCACACCGGCCGGAATATTCTTGTCAAGTGAAAATAAAGGCTCAGGGAAATACAGTGACAGGTTGTGAGCGGACAGTGGTCATCCCAAACGGTACAAGTTTCGAATAAATAAACCCGGGAGCAAATAACGCGACGTCACCTTCCACGCGCGCCTTTGTCACTTCCCTATACCAGATATATCATAACAGCTGCTATTATGTGACACATTTGTGACGTACAAGGCGGGTCATTGTTAATTTTGCTGAAACGTCTCAGACTTTTGTTGCGTAGACATTGTATTGCTCAGAGTGGACATCACGGCGCTTAACGACAAGCTCGGAATTTATGGCCGCCCCTTGATTGTGTCGTACCTACCTATTGCTAATTTTATTGCAAGCCGGAAGTTTTGTATGTAAGATTTATAATACTTTATGTCGATACAGCCAGGTTTATGTCTTTTCAATATTGCTATAAAAAGTAATAGGTGCGCGAGTACGTTCAAGATTGTTTTATTGCGTTTGCTGACAACATCAATTGCGAAGGAGAACGACAAAACTTGGCGAAGCTTATATTACGGGGGCTTACAGAGCCGAGTTTACATTAAACGTGACAGGTGGTATTCCAATCTACGTTTACGATTCCAGATTCCGACGGGAGCTCAAAGTATTTTTACGATTTTTATTTTCATTGAAAACTTTAATGATTAAATTGGGTAGTTAACCAAGTTACGAAAAGTCGTTAGTGGGGCCTCGGCGGAATAAATTTGCCTTTTGCGTAAAAAGTTTTGAATCACTTACAAAGCGTCTACGATGATTTCAATGTTATTCAATCTTATTTGAATCAACACTCAACAGTCACCATTTTATATTTCATATTATTAATAAATTAATTTAAAAATGTCAATCCATTAAGTTAATAACATCTCATCAATAGCAACTTCGACCAGAAACAGATTGCCTTCAAAACAAAAGGCTAGTTGCCACAGACCGAAGCTACTTCGGTTACTTCCTTTATTTCCATCGCATTTGACTAAACAAACATATCACGCGCAGACTCACTATTTGCGACTTCATTGACTCCTCGCACTGAGAAAAAAAGCAATTTCGACTGTCTTTCGCCTGCGGTTGGCATATTAAAGAAGCAATATTATGCAGATTGAAGTTTGAAAATCTAAGCTGTTGCTACAGCTGTAATGGTATATTTATTTAGAAGAATTATGTTTTGCGAATCAAGCTAAGCCAATTTTATATTAGGAAACGTCCACAAAACCTGTGAAAAAAGTTCCTTGTACATTGTTCAATTATGGGGCTAGATGGCGCTGTGTGATATGTCCTGAAATATTTATTTATTATTATTATAAATTAGTAAATGATTATAATAAGTTAATTTAGTCAACAACATAAGGTTAAGACCGATTTTTCTACGAAATTACCTAAAGCACCAAGGCTGTGTTGACGCTGTATTTGTGAAATCAGAATATTAACTTTCAATTATCAGAAGATTTATCTATGTAAACTAGTATTTTATTTGTACTCTTTAGTAAGTGATAAATAAAACGGAACCACTCTAGATATGTACCGTTTTGTTCCATAGTTGTAGAGCAATGTTAAGGAAGCAATATTATGCAAATCCACGCGTCGATCCCGCAAATATAAAAACTATAGTGATGGGAAAGATAATTCGCTAAAGTGTTTTTTATCAAATTTTTTTTTTAAATATTAACATAGGTTACTCTAGTTACAAGATTTTTAAACACAGTTTTTTGTTTTTCTAACTAAACAAGAATGGATATCGTTCTCATATTACTTGCGCATATATATTATGTACTACGATCATAATGATTATTTTCGCTCATTCATAATTTTCCATATTATGTGTACACTATAGTTTTCACTAGGCCAACATAACGTACCTAGCGCGAGAAACAAAATTGTATTCTGTAGAAGTATTATTTTATTTGTGCGAACACTATTCGCATGTTTGAAGATTTTGTATATTTATTATCAGCTTCGTAAGCATGATAACGTTATACGGGGAACCTGGGGTTGATTTTGACCTAATTAAGGGCATGAATAAAATTGGTCCGGAAACTTTATAATACCTATCCGACCACTAAACTAAGGCCCATCTCTACGAGCTCTAACACTTTGCATCTCAAGGCTTGCATCCGTCTGATACGGGGATGCCCCTGGAGAAAAAATGTAAACGCGATTTGAAATTCTATGCGTTCAAAGGCACACCTGCGTGAATTTTGGTTGCATGGGATATTCAAGTGTAATTTTTGCTAGTAAGTTGTGGATGAAGTCTAGGGGAGATTTTATGCGTTATTATTCTCAAACAAGAAAAATTCTGTATTATTAGTGCAATTTAATCTGATGTGTAATAAACTTTATGTACTGATCAAGGATTTTTGTGATTTCTATAAAATTATAAATTAATGTAGTTTGAACCAGGACTTGGCCAATGACAATTTATTTTTATTATATCATTAACAACTTTTAAAAATGGGTTACGATTAATATTCTTTATTTATTAGTAATACATTGTTCCGATCTACCAAAGATATTGTATTGAGCAAAGAACGTCGTAGCAAAGATTTCGTAGGCCGTAGCACATTTCGTAGCTTCGTAGCACGTGACGTAGGCTTCGTTCATCCATCGACGGTAGCAGCGCGCGCCCATACAATATCTGGCAGACAGACTCCGACGTCGGTAGTCAACATCGCTTTGTCTTGTACACAGGCGCTGCCAAGCCGAGCTACGAATATTTACATAACAATGCACCGAATTCAGTGCGTACAAAGCTATGCCCTCGAACATGTCGGAAGGGTAAGGGAGTTGTGGATGTTTTGAAATGGATAAACGTAGCGCGCATTTCCACGATGCCAAACTTTCGACTTAGAATTGACTTGTGAACTGCTGTGATGAACTGTTTGTATACGGCGTTGTTGCTTTAGGAGACCTCAAAATAATACTAGGGATATTTATAGTGACTTTGTACTTTCTACTTTGTATTCGACTTGATCATACCATTTACTAACAAAAAAGCCGATAAAATCATCAGTCCACAAAAAGATTTGAGCTATCTCACAATCGCATGAGAGCAGAAGTTGCTGAACGTTCCATTGTTCGATAGACAAAGTGCAAGAGCACTCAATCCATAATCCAGACGTCGATCGCGATCAAAATCAAACCCTGGAATAACATATCAATGCAAGTTCGGTTCGGATTCATGGCTTGATCGTATTAAGCCAGTTAGCTTCCCACGTACGAAGACGCAGCTACCCTGCTCACATAATGGACCTATTGTCCGTCGAAGATGTTATCATAGAAGCAATTCGAGCACGATCGCAACCGACATTAATTGATTTAAGCACTGCCTGTTCATACCCTTATCTGGGCGGGCGACGCTTACGCGCTATCCCGCCGTTAAAAAAACAGCTAAGGCACAAAAATGAATGCCGGGGGGTTACATTTTTCTCCGAGATACCGCGACTAATCTGCTAGACCAGCAGGAAATCTTCAGCCTCCACTCCTTCCTTAATTAGCAGAATATTTCAGTAAAAAAAGAAGCAACAGGAAACGTTGTAGAGTAATAAAAGGAAGCGGCCCGTGCCTGTTATGGGCGCCTAATGGAGTCACGTTATCTAGAAAACGGGAATAAAGAAGTTTAGAACGATAACAAAGTTAAAATCTAATACTGGCCCTTAAGGTTGTTATAAATTGAGTTTGGGAATTGATTCAAAATATTTTGTTTTGGCAAAATTAGGAACATTCTTTGTTTTTGTTAACACATAATGAATAAATAAATATTTCAGGACATATGACACAGTGCCATCTAGCCCCATACTAGCTTACGCTTGTATCATGGGTCCTAGATAACGGACATAATACATAATATACTCTTCTTTTGTAAATAATACTCATTGTGTTCACATATCTTGACTTAAAGTTTTGTCACAATTACACAAACAAATTATTAGACTTGATAGATTTTTCTTCCTATGCGACTTTACCATGATTGTTATACTATGATAACTACTTTTTCTCTCGAAACCATTTCATAACTTCAAAACAAACCTAAAAATCTTCCAAAACACCAAAAAGAAGTAAACTTGATTTGCAACTTAACTTTCTTGCTTTGGCATATAAGTCAAGCGTAAAAGCATCGAATAAATTGTAGGTCAGAAGGGACAGATAAAACGAGGATCGTAGTTTCTACGGTTTTTTCTCCTATTCCACTTATTTGTGGGAAATTGACTCAATGTTTTTAGTTCTTTTTATTTTAAGTTGCTAGAATGCAAAGTGTTACAAGAAAGCTTAAATAATTGGGAATAAAGCTCTCCCTACAAGTCTTGCCAAGCATATAAACACGACTTTGCAAATAAACAATTGCTGTAAAAAATAAAGTTTTTTGTTTATTAGGTACATGGTTGCATTTTTCTCTTATTAAATGAAATCATCTGAATTTCATAATAAAATGATCTGCGTACTGAACACATCGGTTATATTAGATACACGTCACGCAACAGAAATTAGAATTAAATTTGGTTGCAGGTGTTAAATTGTGCTATAAAAAGAGTCCATTATTAATCGTCCAAGCATACGTGCATGTATTTTATAGTAATAATAATAATAACGTTTATTTGACCTTAATAAAAAGAAACAGGTATAGCAATAGTGAACATTTGAAAAATTGTACTAACTATGAAATAGGGCTTAGGACTATACACTAGTTGGTGAACCCTGGACATCAAACTAGGTCACCACCTGTGTGATGATGTCCAGTTATTTGTTATAAACAAACAATAAATCTAGTAATAATATTGAGGATAAAAGTTATGAAGTTAATAAAACATACATTTTACTTCTTGATTTACTGTAAACAAGTCTCAGCCCTGCAGACATTCTAGGTAGATTTCAAGAGATAACTAAGTTGTCCCTACTAACTATGTAGTTAGCAGGGTAGAGTCTAAGACATCACGGTTTCATTCTCAAAATGAGTATCGGAAATTTACATCAGCTCGTAATACAGTGCCGGCTCAGCCTTTATTGTAAACGGAGTAATTTGAATTTCGTCTTTGATATTCAAATGAGCCTCTACTTGAGACACTGCCTTAGTTATTTGAGTTTTTGTAAAGCAATCAAGTTTGTTTATAGGAGCCCGTGTAATTGTAAATCTCGGTCTGTGGTCTTAATTAATGCATAAAATCACAGCGAGGGCCTTTGACGAGCCGCCCCTCAGGAAAACTCGATGGAATAAACAAGAGAAAATCGCTTCTCACTCGAAAATTCATTCTTCATCTATTGAATGTAATTCGCTAAATGATGTCGTTGCAAATTACCCTCGACTGAACGCAATATCACTAAATTTAGCTACAGGTAAAATCAAATTTCAGCGAAGCATGTAGGACATAATTTAGACATGGTTGCCGTATTTGGAGAAATATATTGAAATAGTCTAATTTCCATGCGAGCACGGTTCGCGTGCGTTGTATCCCTTTCCGTGTTGTAAACTTTTCTGTCGACTCGTGTCTGCATCGAGATCGAATCGATATCGTATCGACAAGTCACGATAACTTTAACGGGTGAATCCGAGGCGTCCGTTGACGTACCATCGTCGGATAGTACAACCTGTGCTTCGGCGTTCAAACGTGATTTTGAGGGGCAACTCGATTAAGCTGTCGTTGAAACCGAATGACGCAGCTCGCCTCGATACATGACGCTACGAATGTAAACAATCGATACAGAAATCCAGTTAAGATGACCAATCGGTATTTACCACCTTGTGTCTTTTAGAACACTGTGTATTATTCTTTGAACATAATATGTAAGTTGTAACATGTAAATTGTTAGTTAAACGTCTTCAAGGCCGGTTTAACATATGCATTTTTATAACCCCAAGTCTATTGAAAACATTCCGTAATTAAAATTCCGTACACGACAAAACGGCAGCCCATAATAATCACAAAGGAAGCAAAGCGAAAATATCGCAAGCACGACGTGTTGACACGGCGTCGCGTTAACACATTAGCGTGCATTCTTTCCACCTTCATTAACATAACAAGTAGTTTCGTTAATCAAATGTACGAAATTAATAGCACAGTTTAGAGTCGACGTTCCGCCTGGCAATCACACGGCCATTACAAATTGCTAGCAATTACCACGACCCCCTCCCTCAACCCCTTGACTTCTGCGTTCATGACGCCATTTTTTTACGGCACACACGGCGTATTACGTATTGCCGTATTAGTACAAGTGCGCACGGTGATTATTTTTGCGAAAATTTGTTTTGAACTTCGAACAATGTTTTCGGCTATTTTTTTTGTTTTAGTTGTTCATGTTTACGCGGTGGAAATGCGCATTGCGATTCCGCGTATTATTCATTCGCCCACTCAAAGTTGTGTGGAGCTCGTTCCTCATCCTTTGAATGATGTTATCACCATTTTCCAAATGTAACGTTCTTTTGATCTAAATTCTTTACATTTTGACTTTGCATTTCTTTGCTTCAACCACGTATCGCGATTCTTTTGTGCCGTGGTTGAGTTTAGCACTCTCTCATATATATTTTACTCACTGGACTGTATGGAATGGTTTTTTTATTTTATATTTAAAGTACGCGTTTTTATAAATATTACTACTGTAGGCAATTGAATATATTGAGTTAATCCTGTGTACGATATGTTCTGTACATATTATTTTTTTAACATGTCTTGATATTTTGGCACTTACTGTAAAATGTGGCACAAAAATAATAATCAAACAAAATATAGCTTAACAAGCTACATATTAGGTGGTAGGTTATCAATGAGCTCGACACACAAATTTATTCAGAGCCTAACTTTTAAAGAAGCCGCTTATCTTAATTCTCAGCGAAAATAACCGAGATAATAGATACTTATTTCATCAAAAAAGTAAAAAAGTCTGCTTAGAAAGGGAAACTTTAATTAAACTTCTCGAAATCTTTACAAGATAACATTATTCATTAATTTTAAATAGTCCCACTGGCACGCCGATGCTGATAATTTTTCCCCAGCTCCAAGTATACAGGAAATGACGTAAAATTTATCTTCGAACCGAAGGAATTACTTTCCACCAACTCGACGAAGAAATGGAAATCTGTAGGTTTATAACTTTGGGGAAAATTGTTTTTTCCGAATTGGAATAATATTAGCCTTTGGTGACGCGGCAACTTTGCGCAACAAACGTTATTAAATCTGCTTAAGAGGTACGTCGCGGGGTTCATTTGTGTTCTGCGAGCTGGAGATTTTCATTAATAAAGGCTTAAGGAACGTCAACAGACAAAAAAGGTTGAGTATTTATTGGAAGCGCGAACATCACGAGACGTCTGCGGCCAACCTGGGAGGAGTAACGTATTCAAATATCAAGAAAATTGATCAACCCCGAGCGCTGGTTCAATACGTTTGGGTCGTTTATGGCGTATTACCGGCGGAGGCTCGTCAGCTCTCCCCGGAAAAGTCAATTTGACGTAGATTACGGGCCGAATGCGAGTCTTACTAAAACGCGAGTATTTGTAGATGCCACGTTCGGTATGAATAATAAATGGAATAGCGGCAAAATTGAACTTATGCTTACGTTTTATGGTGGCTGAATCATGAAGGCTCGTAAAATTTATCAAGATCGGCCCAGAGCGGCTCGGTTAAGTGTCTGTTTACAGAATACGATTTGAAGATGAAGCTATTATGGATGGCAGCAAATTACTTGCCGAGTACCTACCACTGGATATTTATTTTTACGACAGATGGCGCAAATGTAAGAATCAATTAAATATCTGCTGCAGTATTGTAATCTTTTTCTCAAAATTATTGGTTCTTGTTGTTAAGGACGTCTTCAAATCATTAAATCTCGTCAATAGTGTAGTATTTAGTTAATTTTTTTTATTTTTATTTGAATTTTTATTTTTTCTAAGTTAAAAAAGTTTTAGTATACAATTATCAAAACAAATGTACAAAAACATTATATCTAATAACTTTCTATAAATCTACTAAATGTGGACGAATAAAAACAAAATCAAGTTTAAATATTGAAAATATGCATTATGTTAACTACATAATTTCTTTGAGGCATCTTATCTTTGAGGCATCTCTTTCATACATGCATGATGACAATTTAATAAGTAAAAACTTCTTGTTGTGTGAAATGTTCAAAATAGATAAAGTTTAAAAACAATCTGATCAGAGTCCAGCTCATACCACAGCTCGTACTGGCCGCGCATGCGCATGCAGCGTCCTAAACGCCTACTGAGTGGGCAGTGTAACTCCATGGGCGCGTTTCGCGACGATGTTCTATTACAAAAGGGGATTGGATCTTGATTCATTGGTTCGGAAAATCGGCAGCGTACCTTGATAATTTCATTTCTGTACAATTTGACCGCGACCGTGGTCAGACGATTCTTAGGGCCCTCCGCGGGCCCGACACAATACACGGACTCCCCTACGGCTCTGCCGCACAATACTAAGCTTTTATTGCCTCCTTTTACAATCTCCCATTACCTCCAAGGCTCCGGCGCTACAGGGAATCAGTTTCGTTACAGTTTTTTCTTCTTATTTTTCCTTTTGAACGATGTTCGGGTCCATCAATTTCGGTAGTGACCGATGTTACTTCACTCAGCCTCGGACCGTTACCCCTTTTCGAGGTATTAGTAAATCGAATACAGACACGATTTTCCGGAAATCTTTCCTACAATGCGACATGCTTTTATCCACGTTGCAATTTAGAATACAAGAGATTGGATAGGTAGCGTTGCGATAAAATATTACTAGGAAATATTGGTCCAGCGTTCAAAATAAAGCAAACTGTTGTCACATAGATGTTTTTTGCGCGTTTCAATACAAGCACAAAAAAAATTATATAGATTGTATTGGCGCAAATACGACACGACACTGCCGTAAATACACTTGCTGGTGGCACAAATTGATAAAAATTGTCAAATTCATGAATATGAATAAGTGTTCCCTGGCCGTGAATGGGGCATCAATTATGCAAAACGCGGGTACGGTATTGCATTGATCGAGCGAGTAGTAACTGCGAGATCGAATACGGGCCCAATCTGACGTCGAATCGATATCTCTTGTTCATCAGCAGACGAGTTATATCGATACTCGGTATTCAGTCGAACGGGTTTTCTTATTTCAAATGATTTCATTGGCGATGTCGTTTGTAGCACAACGTTGCGGACAATAAACATAACAATATAAGTTGGACGTCGGTCATTTTTGTCAAAATGTAATTATTAGGAACTAGTGGACGCCCGCGGCGCGGCATAATTCATAGGACATCTCATTGATCATTTGAATAACATATGAAAATGTATCACTAAGCTGCAATTAACGCAAAAATACACTTAGCAAGTGATAACCAACCTTTTAATCACAACCAGATAGAGTAGACTAGACTAGAACAGATCTCAAAAAGTACCTGATCTCCCCGATTGCTATTGGTAGTTTCATTGAGCCACGTCAAGTACAAAATTAGAGAGGCTTGCGATTGGAGCGCGGTGTCTCCACTTTCATACAAAGCTTTGTGGGCTCAGTGTTTTTGAGCTCGTCTGTAGTCTTTATTCATTCGCCGGTACAAATTGGATAACGACTAGTCGGGCAAGTGTCGAGAGTCCCGTTTCTTTTGGTAACATTTGCCTGTACATGGGAATTTAGTACAGTTAGTAGTCGGTACTTTCTATTGAGCTGTATTATAAATAAATAATAATATAATAAATATTTCATGACATATCACATGGCGCCATCTAGCCCCATACTAAGCTTACGTTTGTATCATGGGTACAAGATAACGGATATAATACATATATACTATTATGAAACGTTAATAGGTTCAATAAGTGAGTCATGGTTATCAAGTAAAACATAGTCTGGTTAATTTATATATAGAATTCATAAAATTCAGTTCTTAAGAATAAATTTTAATATCGTAATGAAACACAAGAAAATACAATGAGATATGTGAAATACGCATTCATATTTACCTACATAACATCTGAATGAAATATGCAACTAACAAAGCTATTATAAAAATTAATGCATTAAGTTTATTTTGCAATAAAATTATGGAAGAATTTTCGTAATCATACAAAAATGCATGTAATGCTACGCGTGCAATGAACTAATGAAAACCGGCTGCATAATACCAAACAAACATTTGAAAATAATTTACGCTCAAATATCGCTTCAGTTATGTGGACGTAATCAGGATAGTTAAATGAAATAATGACCTCTCTCATATGATAAAAAAGGAAACAAATATATATATATTCAACGTTATTTAACATTATGTTTCTTTTCTTGAAACTAGCATCTTGTACAAAATGTACATTACTTTTAACTAAATATCTGTTCCTATTACAATTTTGTTTCTTAGATGGACCTAGTAACTGGTGAGAAAAATTAAAGCTATCCTATCTTTCCCACACAATCAACAACAACCCCTCAAATTATTCCTAAGATACGTGCCTACACATTTACATAATTAGGTACGTAGCAAGCATAAACTCTGATACGATAAGTAGAATTTATGCACAGCTAAATGAACTACGTGGATTTTAAGAAAAAAATAATTTATGTACGCTAAATTAATATTAACACGCTTGCATGTTCATTTATGCTAAGATCAAATCAGGTAACTTATGATTTAATAGTAATTTTATGCAGTGTTAATAAGGTTGATTAGCATAATCGGCATTAGTGTGCCTAAAACACATAGATAACAGACGAAGACATATACTAACTATTGTATTTCTTAAATGATAATTTGGCCATATGACGGTTAAGCAAAATATAAGAATTTTAGTATACTTAAAATAAGATAACATTTTATTTAGCAATCTAAGCAAAACAATTTAATTTCATGTTACTCACACAAAGCCTTGTTTTAATAAAATTCAGACATGTAAAATGCGCATGACTTTCTAGGTTAGGTTCCTCTACACAAAAGCTAATACGTTTATATGTCAGAGCTCATTTTCTCGCTGGAATTTTAATTCTCTTAACGCTTTACGTGAATTAAAGTTACGACGAACAATATAATTTTACGAGCGCTAAAAAGAAATTCCCCTAAAAAGAGAGATTTTAACATTATGGCTTCTACAAAATTACCAAATCAAGCAAAATATTTGGACAGCATTAAAAGCAATTGAATCGTAACGGCAAAGGGCTTCTCTTATATCCTCCCATCTCGAAAGCGAGTCTATTCGGGCACGTTCCGTCAATAATTTTCTTTGAACATCACAGATCTCAGTCGCGAACAAATCGCGGTGCAATAAACATCGAATAAAGCGACTTGTCTATAAAATATCATTTCTAGATCTTTTGTTTTTCCATCGAATCTCGTTCCACAAGTGGGCAATAATTGAAAACGAAACTGTTTTGCGCGGGGGCGCTGGGATCGCGAGACACAGCATAAAAGCGCTCCGAATAGATTGAACGTATAAAATTTTCAGTCGAAATTCGCACGAACCGCCGCCGCGGGAGGTGCTCTGTATCTTTTTACTTTGTAACCTTACTTTTTATTCCATTAGCGCGCGTGTGAGGCCCCTCTAGCCAAATATCGTGGAATAATAAAAGCTGTTTAGTAATGATAATGCGAAACGCAGCTCCGCCTCACTAGCTTAACTGAATTAAACTTGTGCGCTGCGAATTTCGTGTTTGTGCTTATTGCTGCGGCGAGTTTGTTTTTAACCGACCATGTTGCATAATCATGTTATTAGAAACCAAATTAAGGCTTAAAAAGCACTCGAGATCGTAAAAATGGGGTATAACCGTGTCTAAGGAACTTAGTTTTACAACAGTTGGATGGTATAAAAAAGTTGGTCACATTTTAAGTCTGGGAACCGAGAGCGTTTCGAATTACGATCTTCCTCGCCGGTTTCTTTTTGCTCTTTATGCGCTACGTACGAAGGTGGAGTGCCATTGCTCTAACACAAAACTTTTTATTTCCGTTTATAGCGAGTCAATCGTCCGCGAACATTTTTCAGGCAAACTTTAACAGTGGAGGCAATCGGTCCTGAAATTCGAAAATGAAATCGTTCCGAGCGTCGCCAAGATTTATCGATGGATGTTCGAATTTACTTTGAAACTTTCGGGCATAAAACTTATGACACGTAATCATATATTCCGATCGAGATATCTACAAAGCGAATCTTCTAGAAAATTAATCTTGTTTCGTTTATTGTTTACTTTGTTCGTGAGATACTGTCATTTCAACTTAGTCGCACATGAATGTATGCTACCTGGGGAAAACAAACCAACTTACTTCGGGCAAGTTTCGATATATTATGTTGATGTGAGTAATCTTTACTCATTGTTGTAGATAGTTACACTCTTTTGTGATGAAAAGTTATGTTCTGTATTGAATCTATACTAATATTATAAAGCTGAAGAGTTTGTTTGTTTGTTTGAACGCGCTAATCTCAGGAACTACTGGTGCGAATTGAAAAAATATTTTTGTATTGAATAGACCATTTATCGAGGAAGGCTTTAGGCTATATAACATCACGCTGCAACTAATAGGAGCGAAGAAACAATAGAAAATGTGGCAAATAGAAAAAAATAGAAATAGAAAAAGTGTATTCATCTTTGAGGGCTTCCGTTGCGTGCGCTGCGAAAACGGGTCAAGTCGTGGGTAACAGCTATAATTTATAAAGCTGAAGAGGTTGTTTGCTAAAATAAATATGATGCCCAAAATAACTATTCCACGCGGACGAAGTCGCTGGCACAGCTAGTATAATATACAAATGAGGAACTCAAATAATAATATATGAAATGTCAGGTGATTTTGTTATGTTAACGTCACCATTGGTACTAATCAGAGATACGGTATTTTGTGTCAATACTTCAGTATGTTAACCTTTAGGCGACTGTTAGTCATCAATACAATGAAGCGATTAAATTTATATGTAAAAAAAATTAAAAAAAATGTTATAAGCTGTATATATATAATAAAGACTATATTTACTATATAATATAAAACATTTTCGATTAATTCATCTCATTCGCACTGTGTCTAGACTTCCAAAGGTGGGATTGCTTATCTCTCAACATTAATAATACATGAGTTAGGAAATATGAGACCAAGCCTTCATTTTGTGCGAACCACCAGTGAAATTAACTAGTTTTTATTGGCATTCTTCCCGCTCTTAGTTTTCTGAACTGAAATAAAAACGATGCCACTTCCATGGATATTATACGAGAATGTACAAAACAAGTTTATATAAATAGAAATTAATTTGAAAAATACCTATTTTTATTTTTTGGTGCTCGTACAAGTACAAAAACTGAAAACTTACCAAAAAAATAACATAATAAATATAGTATTTTTTTCTTTATAAGTACGATCCGAGATGAACCATTCAAAGCAATGCCTGTTGTAAACTATCCTTACTTCACTTCAAACGAAAGCAAAAACGTTTCAATTTAATTTTATTATTATATTCATTCAGCCCTTAAACATTTTAAAAATCTTCTGAGATAAAAAGCACTAAAAGCATAATTCTACTAAAATGTTGATTAGATTATGTTCTTCGAGATTTATGTGAAAAATACGACGTTAAGTAGCGTTAATTGTACTCAATTTGACACGATTAGACGAAAATTATAGCGTTTCGTAAAAATAAAAGATCAAAGAAATATTGAAGTTGCTAAATACCTACTGATGCTCAATTTAGTAATGGCTTTTAAATTTTGATATATGTAATGTAAAAAATTATACCAGTCTAATCTGTGGTGTATTATGTTTAGATTTAACATATATTTGTTGGCTCGAAAACTTTTCTATAAATTGATAGTATGACTGACATGATATGTTTAAATAATGTACATTATTTTAAAGCAAAATAACTTCCCTTCTCAGTATGTGGGTTATTAACTATTTATTATGAACGACACAGACCAACCCATTGTTATTATTCTTTACAAAAATTTAATTAATTTTTAAAAATGAACATGTGACTATAAAATCCCAGTTTCCAGCGCAGCAGCCCAAATAGCATGTTACAAAAATAAGCATATGCTTTTTTCGCAATAAAAATTTTTAAAACTCTAATTACATACTTTAAAGCTGTGCAACGTTCATTACTAGTTCGATAATCGTTCCGAAGCGCTGCGGATGCATAATCAAGTAGTCGAGTGTTCGACCGGAGTCGGGGGGAGGGGTTAGTCGTAAAACTATTAACACAGTGTAATTTACTGGGCAGTAGGTGAACTTGTGTTTTTGGAAGGGCTTGAATGTAATATTTTTTAAGAAGAAGAATAATTTAGAAATTATACTTAACATATTAATAAAATCTGCAGCCAGGATGAAAATGGTACAGAATATAAAAAAACTGGCATGAAAATAGAATAACCAATACACATACATTTATTGGAAAAAAAAATTAAAAGGTTTTTTTTGTGAAGATAAATTAATTTAGTAAAGAAAGGTTTTGAGAAGTTGTTTTTTTAAAGGTAAGGATTACGCTTGTAGTAGCCTACGGTCCAGTGCCAACCATCAAAATAGTCACTTCTACTGCTCATACGAAGAAGAAAATAAAAATGCCATTGACTACACGCTTGTTTAAAACGGAGAACACGTTAAATTGTATGTTTTGGTTGCTTTATATAGTAGCTTCAGTACAATCGCTAAGCCACATCGGAGGCCCTTAGTTTATACTTTCATTATTACATAATCGTACATTTGCTTCAATTTCGTCTAAAGTTAGTTAACTGCATACACTGCCCTATTACGGCAACGTTCTGTGGCGCACTACGCTGGCTTCATTAATCGGCCATCGTATGAAGCTATCAGCCGGCTATGATATGACGTAGGTCGACATATTATCGCTACGACGGCGCTACGAGCTACGGACTCCGAGCTACGGTGCTACGCCGTAGACGCTGTTTTGGGGCAACTTGTAATTGGATCGTTAAATTTTAAAGTACCTACTTTGTGGATACTATTAATTTATTGGACATAACATTTATGTTATTTTTTTTAATGGAGCAAAAAATATGTTTGTGGTTCATATATTAGCACGACATTTGGACCAAAATGTCTTAGTACGCAATGTCTTTCTTTAGGAATTATCAAATATTTTTTATTTATTTAAAATCATTAAAGCACGATAATAACTATTCATATTAAACAACCTTCCCAAACTAACTAAATTATAAATGTTTTAAAAAATATGATGAACCTTTAAAAAAAATACAGCACAGTACTCATGTGAATTAGATTATTCCAGAGTTCTCAAACGTTACAGTTATTGTAACTGTAAGGTTGTAATATCGGATAGCTGGCAGTGTGTCCGCGCCTTTATGGCCACGTGGGGCCGCACCGGATTGCGTCGCATGAGATTGGTTCAAACCAGATTGGGTCAAACCAGATTGGACCGGTTTAAACTAGTAGCTAGGGGAACAGGAGAAATTTAAACCTTGGTTATATACAAATAAATGCAATATAACTCGGTCAAAAAACGCATAACAATAAATTATCACACAAACTAACATTTGATGCTATAATTTATTTTATAACGGATATTAATTTGTAATTTAAAATGTTTTAAGCAAAAATCATCGTGTCTCATACATTGGAAAAGCTTAAATAAACAAAAATATACTTCAGACAAATAACATTTCTAAATACTTAATGAATGGTGACAAACATTTTGAGAAAACTTTAAAATTTATACACATAAGTACATCATAATATGTATATATTTTAAACAAATCTTAAAATATCATATTTGAAGTATTGACAGCAGGGTGATTACCTTGCTGATTACGCAAAACACTTTTTTTAAAAATCTCCCTTTGAAGATTTTGAAAGAAAGATTAAAAAAAAGTGTTTTGCGTAATCATTGTTTTTGTAATGTGAAAAGATCATATGATACTAATACATTTCGTTCACTTCACTCGCTCGGTTTACAGACCATGTTGCATTTCTACAACGCGTTGCAATACAATTCGACTCCCGTTTCATATTTGCTTAAAACGCCAGAGAATTGAAGTGGTTACGTCTACCGTCTATTCTGTATTACATTTAGGTATTTTTCAAATAGCATATTACCTACCATACCTACTTGTTTTTTTTTATTTTATGATATAACTAACAGTACCCCGTGGTGTTACTCGTGTTAAATTGTTATAAAAAGTTTTCGATGTGTCCATTTAAATATAGATCTTTTTTCATACCTTAATTCATAATGTAAGAGGCAGTGCTACTTGTAAGATGCAACATATTATTTTTATACTTACAATAAATTTATCTTTATCCTTATTCTCTTAATTATTTACTAAACTAATAAACTATATGTGCGTAAAGACACACAAAAAATATATTGGTGAGATGGGTTGCGAAGTTGATATTAAAAGAGCAATATTAAATTACTGACTTCACTAAAATTTACGTATTCAACAATATCTTATAAAAAATATTTACGGCTTTTTTTGACACCAGAATTGCCCACTCTTATTCGATAAGAAGAAGAAAAACACAATTTTCGAAAAAAGTAACAAAAAAATCTGTATACATGAATAGAAATACATCCTCATAACAATTCCACCAGTAAAAGCCTGCAAAAAGTATACCGCATACAAAACAAAAGCATTCCATCCCAAATTGAAAGCCAACGGACATGCCCGCTGTGGCGAGCCAAGGATTAGCCATTGCAGTGTCCGACATTTATAAATAGGAGCTATTAGACATCAGTAAGTGATCGATTCTGGTGTCAAACGACAATGCGTCCGCGGACAATATTATGTGTTGCCGTTAGATCTTGTGGGACGATTTGTTGGACAATCGCAGACGCTTTGGTGGGTCACTATTTTTAGTATTTTGAGTAGCAGATGAATTGTTGGTAGAACATGGTTGGAAGTTAGAATCATATCGATTTAACAAGGCTGATCTGCAAATTAATTAAACATAAACATAATAATTCCACTCAAAAACTATTTTTTACGTTTGCAAACGTTAAAAATGTTTTCCCTCAATTAGCATATATTATCATTTATATAGAACAAACAAATTTAAATGCATAATAAAGCAGACAAAATCCAATACGATCATATCTTTACACTTCAACTACATTGCTTAATGATTCGTTTAATATGAAAAAGTATTTCACCCGTTTCAGCTGGTACTTGATACGATGTCTCCTTAAGTAGTGGAGGGGCGGGGAGTGGGCCGAGGGGGGCGAGGGACGCAATCCCTCTCATTTAACACTGCTCATTCCTCTGTAGGTGTTTGCCGAAGCGATTCCGACCAGGATCCGCCTTTTATGGTGCTACTTACAGCCTCATAGTGATTCGCGATTTTATTTTGGACGGCTCATGTAAAGGCGCGTACATTTTTCATGCTACGAGCGGAACGAACAGTGTAATCTTTGCATTTATGCCTTGATCCTTTATTGATTTTAGATTTTTAGTGGAAAGCGAAACGAATGAAACGGGCGTGAATGGAGACGCGGGCGCCCAAAGCCTCTGTAAGCCTCTGCTATGATATAAACTGGCATTCACCGCGCGTATCTCACGCCCCAAAGAGCATCCCCCCACATACGCAAAATACTGGCCCGGCTTCTTCTTACCGAGCGCAGAATTGAATTATTTTTAATGATAAATCATAATAATATCATCTCGCGCGACCCCGTAACATGAAATGGGCGTCGCGATAACTTCGCCCGTAAAATTATGATAAAAGATTTTATATTTGGGATAATTTACTTGGAGTAGCGACGATCACTAAACGCCTACACAGACTTCATTTTAATAAATAAACGGTGGATATCGTTGTTTCCCCGAGGAAAAATTACGTTAATTAATTTTCATTCAAGTAATCAAAATGAAGCCAATTTATTTTCCTTAACACTTCAGCACAAAAGCCGACATTTATAACGATACGTAAATTTAACACATTTTTTCTCTACGAAAACCTCGTTTCCAGCCTCAAAGAAAAACAATGAAAGAGACCTACCATTAAAATAAATAAAAGGAAATAAAGCAACGACCGCAAATTATTTCAGTTACCTACTTCTTTTTATAAAAATGCGAACGACGCATTAAATTTTGGGGAGAAAGGAAACTCCCTTGTAAGCAATATCGAGAAGGCAAATTTTTCAGATATTGCCTTCAGGTAGCGCACATTTATTATGTACCCGAATATATTACTCTTGATTCATTGACTTTCGATATTGATTTACTTTGCTTGCATAAGCTTCTAGTTGGAGCCAACGGCGAGACTTTGATCTGAAGAATTAAGGGTGAAAATGTGAACTTACGTGACAATTTGCAACATTATACGAGTCGAGAAAGTTAAACGCAAGATTGGAACCTAATGCAAGCACGTTGGAAGTTTAAGATGAACTACTTACTATTTAGTTTGTATACGGAAATTAATACATGTAATTTAATTGCTTTTTTACAACTGATTACAAAGTTTTGTATGATTTTTATGTGTTTATAATAAAAAATTACAAGTATTTTTTCTATCTGCTGCTTAAAAACACTCGAATATATTTAAATTGAATAATTTGCTTTATTATTTACCGTAAATCTTATAAACAGACAAAACAGTGCCAACAGTCAACTGCGAGTATCGAACTAGGATTTAATTAATAAAACGCAGTGAAACCGATAGCCGATATTCCCGAGCAATAAGCATAAACAAAACACGTTTACGTTACATTTGGCTGAGGCAGGGCACGTAATAGCCGGCGCTGCATGCCGAATCTCAGCTGAGCTCTCCAATATCAGGCCCTGCTATATTATTTCAGGGTGGCGTGGCACAGAACTATATTGAGTTGTGAAACCAACGATTTACCTAACAGGAGCGGTTGTTAGTCAGACCAACTTTGCCCTGACACTTTGACAACTTATTTCTTGTCTACAGACTTGCGAGCCACTGCTACTGTAAACAGCCCTGATTGTTCACTACCTCCACTATTCCTTCCTCTATTTTAAATTTAGATTCACAAGCAATAACGGACCGGCCCCAAACTTTAAGGGTCGAGACACAAAATATGCGAGAAATCCCGATACATTACAGGAATTTAGTTCAGCAACCTGTGAAGCGAATACCAAAATCCTAATTCAACTCATCTGAACGCTTAATTCAGTTGGAATAATTCGAGTTCTATTGTTAAGTTCGTAAATTTGAAGTCCAACATTTAACTGCTTACAATTCAAAGGTAACCGCAAATATGGAAACGAGTATGCTTCTCTATAGAATGAAAGTTATTCGCAAACCGATAACTTTTGGGTTGAGTTGGTCAGTTCATGCCACCGACCAGCAGTTGACCGACGCTCCCAACTATGCAACAAAGCATTTCTGCGCTTGATTATTGTTACAATATTTTGGAATACATCTGTTGTTTTCTATTGTGATTATTGAATACATAAAAGCAAACGTTAATTGGCTGATTTGTTACAGAATAAGGGCTTGAGAGTAGGTATGCTATTTTTTGACCCGTAACAACGCGAGACACGGACTTCTTTAGTTATTAAAAAAAAAAACAAAAAAAAATATGTCCTAAATATATTTAGTACCTATCTAGGGAGTAACTTAAAGCATTAAAATCTGACACTATAATATAATTATAGTAACTATTATTAAAAGAAACAATGCTAGTTAAAACGCGGGTAGTGTCTTTTCGAGATTTGGGTTTCGATAGAATGGTCAAAAATCCTACTATACTATTTAATGTTGTATAACCTCATTCCGATAAATAATTTGTTAATCAAATCACTAAATCTAAGCACTTACCTCGATCGTCTTGTTGTGGGGTCTTTCATAACCATGACTTCTGTGATTTCGCCGAATTTGTTGAAGTAGTCCCGAAGGCTCTCTGGAATAGATGAAAAGAAACATTTTATCACATTTACAAACGATAGAAGCGTTTTGCGAGCACAAATTGTAGGGAAAAATCAATAAGGTATGGACAGAAATGGCATTCACAAAATGGCTCCAGAAAATATCGTCGGATTTATTTTTAAAGGCGGAGTGGCCGCTATTTCCGAGTAACCTATTGGTACATCGACAAAGAACGTTCATGGCACATTCACTCAACACGCTGGCACAATAGAAGGGTCTCGTTATGTAGCGACGTAGCCTTTCGATTCGCACTCCATAAAAGTAAAGACGATAAGAGGCGTTCCCTTCAAATGACTGGAATGGTTGTCGTCAGGCAAATGTCTGAGCGAGCCTACAAGCACTGGCTGGCTTTCTGCTCAAATGGTGTCAATTGTGAGAAATGTCGTTGAACGATTTTTATGGCATTTTTTTGTATTTGTTAGATTACACTTACTTTACAGGGATAAATTAAACACCAGCTTCATTATTTCACTTCAAATATAATAATTCATCTGTACTTATTACTCTACATCACAATCGTCAATCTGACTTAAATTCCTAGATCACAATCTATTGAAAACACTCTTTCGAGCTCCAACGGCCGACTAACCCCGTCGCAGTCACGTGGTCATCTGCCAGTTCCCGAGGGGAGCTGGTAGGAACCTCATCGAGATTAATCTCATTTGAGGGGCTGGGCTCCGGGGCACACTGACCCCGGGGAAGTTCGCAGATCACGTCGAGTCGCCTGTCCGGCGGCGTACCAGCAGCGGTCGGCGTTGTTCGACGTGATGAGGATGATGTGGCGATGTGCCTGTCGCTGCGGCGCTTTTCTATAGCGCCGGGACGACAGGCGGTGGTTCCTGGAGGTGGTGCAGGCGCGTCGACCTCCCGCTCGGGAGCAGCAGCACGACGAACGGCGCACGCAACCTCACGGGAGGGAGCGGCTATTGCAGCGCGACGACTCTGCAGCGCGACGACTCAACAGGAACTAACCCCGTCGCGTCGTCGTCGGGTCGTCTTCCAGCCCCGAAAGGGGACTGGTAAGGACCTCCTCGAGTAGATACTCTTTGGAGGGACTGGGCGCCGGGGCACGCAGGCCCCGGGGAATTTCGGAGGAGGTTTCCAAGCCGGCTTGCATTTTTTGCGGCTCGACCTTGCTAGGCCCGGCTGTGCTCTTTTGGCTGGGCCGCTTTTTTAATTTCTGGGAGCATGCTAGTTTTTTAGGAAACCTCCCCCTTTGGCTAATGCCCGGTAAGAAAATAAGGAATGTTATATAAACATAGTAAGGGTAAGAGCACTAATTTTGTGAAAATGAGATTGCCGACGCGAGTGTGTGAGTGAGTGAGGCTAAGCTTCTCTTCTCTTTTCTCTCTTCGTCGGCGTCCCGGATTCCGGCGCCAGCCGTACGGCCTCACAGAACCCGGGGGTGGCTCAGGCTTGATTGGTGCCCTGTCGAAACAGGCGTCGTGTGGTCGTCTGCTTCGCCCTGGGCTCCGGCGCCAGCCGAACGACCTCACAGAGCCCAGGGTAAGGTAGGGCCCAATGGCGTGCGTGACTAGCTTCTGAGGACAGAGGGTCCGGATTCGCAACAACTTCTGCGGACAGAGGGTCCAGTTTTCAACAGTCTGAGGACAGAGGGTCCGGTTTTATTGGCTGATGTTGATGTTTAGCTTCGGCGCGAGGTGAGGCCTACAGCGCGCGAAAAAAAAAAAAAAAAAAAAAAAAAAGGGGGAGTGGTGTGTGGAAAAACAAAAATAACCACGAAAAAATCATCAGCACACCACCCCTAAACATCATGTGGGTAAACAAAATAAATGAAAAAATTATACCCACATGTCAACACACAACACAAACATAAATGGTAGGGGCTGAGCGGGAAGGTGATTAATCTATCCACGCGAAGAAGGGGGGGGGGTAGAGACAGCGGGAAGATTGGTCTCTAGACACCGCTCTGGGCTCCTGACCTTACGGTACCAGGCTAGGTCGTGTTGGAGCCCAGGGGAAAGTAAATAGGGAAAGGGGAAAGTAGAGTTGAAGACGTGCGCGAAGACTTTCAGCAGCACGCTCTTCGTTCTGGGCTTTGGACCAGCCACTGGCTACGGTCATTGCACAGAGCCCAGAGGTCCAGCTTGGCAGGTCGTTCTGATTTGGCCCCGGCGCTGGCCGAGTGGCCGCACGGAGCTCAATAGTGACCTGCAACACATCGAACTGGGGGAAATTGGAAAATGAGGAAAGAAAGGTATAGGAGGATTAAAAATAACCTTACATATTATTTGTGTTGCAGTCACGTTATTGGGCAATCACGTAAGCCATAATACAAAATTAAAACTACATTGAAACTGAATAATTATCAATTCTACGCTTGAAGTCGGTTATTTAGGATGATAGACTTTAACAAACATTTTAGGTTAGTTCGTTCAAAAACAGACTAGATTTGTTCATCTTTCTTTCAAAAACAGAAGACGATGCGAATGCAAACTGACAAAAAAAAATTAAGAAAATTTGTACCTACATTTGGTAGTTCAAATACCTTAACCATAATGTTCAACAGAACTACTCATAAGATTTTAAAAATTGTATATTATAACGGGCCCATAGAGGCTTTGGTAATAAAATGAGGTAGAAATAAACGATTCATTATGTTGCTAGTTAAATATTCCCGTATTATATTATGTTGTCCGGTCTGTAATTTATGCAAATTTTGAAATCTTATTATTAGTAGTATATTATAGTTACAGTATGTAGACTACTAGTTGGAGCATTTTTCTTAATTATTTGGTTAGTTTGCATTCGCATTTTCGTCTATTTTTGAACGTACTTGAAACGTTTAATTCCATATAATTCGATTTAAATGTAGTTTTAATGTAATAATATTGCTTACAGCGTCTACTACCAACGCGTACATGTTATATACAATATATACAAGTAGATATCACTAATGGACAGGCCGGGTACTCCCCTATAAAATGAATATGCTGATTACCCACGTCTCTGGTTTATTTTACATAATTTCCGGTCAGCTACCGACACATTTAACTGATTAATTTTCTAATTTTACTTTGATATAAAAGCTTTCATTAAAAGATTATCTCCTCTTCTTCTTAATATTTTATAAAATAAATAAAACATGTCATACATTGCTTTAAAATTGTTTTAATTTGGATATTAATTATTATGTAATATATGTTTGAAATACCAAAATAAACCAGATACGAGTATATAGCACAACACCTGCACAAAATATCAGTGCTTGAACTACCGGTGAAAGTTTCCGATTAATACTAATTAAGAACAAACAGGCCAATCACGAAAGGCTTATTGCGGGATACATTCCAATTTAAACTTGCCTTCAATTCGGCGGCGGTTGCGCCTCTAAAACCAAATGTTGGGCCATGCTTTTAAAGTCGATTTTCGAGTTGTTTCGCAGCGAACTTTTCTAATCTGACCGCTACCGGCCTTCGGTTCTGCACTTCCAAACAGTAATGAAAAGTAACGATTGCATGCCGACTTCACTATTAATCACAGACAACGTTTACAACAGTGGCTACTCTCCGTTAGACGAATAAACCATCCATTTTCTGGATTCTCTGGCGTTTAGAAAGTCAAACAATCTTTTTACGAAAATAACAATGGCTCACAAAATGCGACTTTCAGGCACAAAAAGCATACCTGGACAAAGGTCTACCTACATCAAGCATGCATGATTAATAAGTAATCAACCGCGCATTTATTCTGAGAGAATACCTTTATGAAAAACAGATGAATTAACAACGATGATCGCATAATCCGTTAACCCTGGAACAACCCTGCTATCTTTCGGCGCGGATGTAGCTATATTTTATTTAGATGACGCCTACGAAGTAACGAAGGGTGTATTTGTCAGTATTCGAGCTTGAGTTATATTTTATAATAGTCATGGACGACCCTGTTAACATAAAATGTGTATGAGTTTTATTTCTCCTAGTCTTCGGTCCAGTAGATATAACTCATTTTCATTCGGTATTTTTAAATTAATAAGTAATATATACTCTTAATTAATAGTATAATTGATATAAATATCTACTATTTATGAATGTTGGAAGTTTCTAATTCCTTTTAAAAATAAAATGGGTAACCTATAAATCGCCATGGAGTCTCTGCAGCCGCAAAGTGTGGAAACAAACTTGAGATTTTTTTTAATTTTAATTTAATATTGGTAGGTACTTAATTTTAAATACCTATAACCTCTATTTACAGCTGCAACCAATTTAAAAAAAATGGGAAAAAGCTTCCAATGCCAGTTTCTTTTTACCTTGAGCATGGCAACCAAGTTATATAACTTTATTTGTGACACAAAGTGGTGCGATAGATTTGAATTCGATTCAAATAAGTGATTATCACATCTCCGATAAAAAAGTAGTACAAAAAAAACTCACAAAGTGTTACTAGCAGTAAAAATCCGTGAATATTTTGTGCATGAGGGGCCAAAATCCAGCACGCTTGGGTGGCGCCATCTCTTAGTATTGTTTGTTACTAAAATTAAATTGGTACTGAAAAATCGCTTATTCTCATTTCTCCCTCTATGGCTAACTTCACGCATGTTAATCCAAATGACTTTGACTTATAACTCAAATAGAACCAAGATAAACAGAGTATTGTTAGAACCTACTGTGCCTAGGCTGTGTATGACTAAGAAACTACCCACTATAATGGGAGAGAAACTGTTTAATAAACTCCCCGCACATATTCAATCTATGAATAACGATCAGCAATTTTGCAATAGCGTCAAACAATTATTGTTAGATCAGACACTTTACAGTTTTAAAGAATACTTTGAAAATGACTACAGTCAACTAGCAATTGATTCTAATCTTGCTTAGAAATTAAGTAATTAACTACTAGGTAAGGTGTGATGCCAAATTGTCATTTTAGCCCCTATACAGCTAAAATGAGCGTAGATTTTATTTAAGTTGACACAGTGTAGGTATGATTACATACCTATTGTGTTTGACATGATTTAAGAACAAAAATTTTCATTATTTTATTAATACTACCTACAGATTGTAACTTCTAAAATTTTATAAAAACTAAATGTTATAAATTCAATTTGACGAGATATTGTAATTTGTGTAGCATATTCTGTGATATTAGTACTTATACCTATGTATGTTACAACTTTACAGTATCAATAAAGATTCTTTATCTTTTTTATCTTTATCTTTAATGTAAACAAACACCAATTTATTGCAGAATTTACTTATTATTGATACCTTAACACGATAATTTAGAATTATAAATGTAATTAATTAACAATTAACTACATGACGGTATAAGTATTAGACCGACCGAATAACTGAATTATGTCATGACATTATGATAAATAAAATAAAATGAATAAAAAAGCCTTTATTTTCTATTACTCCTTAAATTAACTTTATACATCCATGCATGTTTAAAAATTTAGAAGTTATCAGTATAAGAATTGTTAGTATGAGTATACTTTAGACTTCACTTAACATTTACATATTTTATTTCATAATTAGATTGAAAATACTACTTTGAAAACATCAAGTTCAAGTTGAGAATACAGTATTTAATATTAGGTGAAAATTTCATGACATTAAGAATACTTCATAATGAAAATCTGAATATGAAACACTCTTGTCTTGTCTAGTAAAAAAAATATTAAAAATTATGGCAATGATGATATTTTTAATGCAGGTTTCCTTTTTTCTTCTCTCAGCAATATCATTTAGTGTGACTGTATCACTGTCATAATAAAATAATATGTTATATTCATATTCATTTATTTATACTTTCTGTACATGTCATTACTTTATAATATTTATATTACATGTTCATAAAATAGTATTGTAGCTATATTATTTCAGCTTTAGTCACTGTCCTACAATGTGGTCTTACTGCGAAGGACAGACCGCCCAGATTCGGCCCAGTTGTTCAACTGCCATAAAATTAGCATTCGGCCGGCTAGTAGCACTTTCGTCCGAGTTTGTGGTGCCACCTGAATTATACCACCACGCTTCTTGAGAAATCAAGGATACATTCTTACAAATTGGTTCCTGCAAAATCGTTTTTGATGTGCTTTTTTTTCAAAACTCAAATGATTCTTTTATTTGGTCAATATTTTACCCCCGATTTTGTTGTCGAAGTCATTTTGCAATTATAAAACCACTTTAGACGTTATTTATTTATTTAAAAACTGATGTTTATTTTTGGTATGGAGACAGTTTGGACTTCAGATAAACACGAGATATCTATTCTTATCCGTCAATATATTCTCTTCGTCAGAGAGCAATAAGACATCATCACTGTTACACAACCATGCAGTTTAAAGTCTCGCAAATAACATAGATGCAAATTAAATTGTATGTAGCAATAATTTGTCTTTAATATCTACTACAACTGACAAAGACAGTCTAAAATATCACCAGCACATCTCACAACATTTTTCCCAACGCGACGTAGTTTAATGACGTACCTATTACGTGTAGCTTGCAATAAAATTATTAATATTGCGGGGGTGGCGGAGAGCCGACGCAGCAGTTGTGCAGCCACCATCAAATTGGAACTTGCCTCACTTACCGAACTGGCACCTTGCTGGATTACACCGTCATTACGCTGGGAACACTGCGGAGCAGTAGCTGGGCTCGCTAATTCTGGTAGGTTTACTTGATTTGAATAAGTCTAGGGACTAAAGAAAAGAAGTTCATATAATAGTCACCAATTTTCGTATCGAGATTTCAAACCATCTCAGTAAAACATCATATATTACAGAGATTATCTGTATGATATCTGTTTAAAATGGCAATAGTTGCTCAGCTGATGTCTTATATATAATGATAAGCAATATAAACATAATTACTTTATACGTATAGTAAAAACAAAATACGTTTCCATCATTGATCGACCAACAAATTAAAAGTTTAAATAAAGGAATGCAACATTATTCTTTTTGTAAATAAATATATAAACGTAAATTTGTATCACTAAGGACCGGGACGAGTGGCGCACAAGAAGAGAGGCATATCCTCAGCAGTGTTGAAAACAGGCTTATGATGATGATGACTCACTTATTATAATATTGTTTTCATCATTTACTGGCTTACTGGGTAAGCAGTAAGGGATGATAACAACAATCATTCATACTTACTTGTTTTTCTTACTGGGTAAGCTCGTTCCATCCTAGACCGTAATGATTGCTTACCATCAGGCGAATTACGGTAAAGTGCAAACCCATTCCTTGTAAAAAAAAACTTACATCTACCCCGGTCCTAAGTAAACACCATGTCAATGCACTTCAATACAGAATAACACAAAACAACAATCTTCAGTCCTCCTTAATTGTTCATCCAACAGTAATTACGCGAATTCTAAAACAACTTGGAATTCAAATACTCTCTAATTGGCAGTTTTAATCTACTAACTTTTGTACAGAATTCGCCAAAAGTACGAAACTTGTCGCGGTCGGTGCTGAACGAATCAAAACCTTCTAACTGGAAATTTATAAATTTATTTTGCCAAATTATGATGGCTGGTGAAATAATTCTGTTAATTTATGTTTGATCGCTTTTATGCCGTCTGAATAAGAAACAAATAGATTTTTTTTTTGTATTTATTTAGGTATCTGGAATTTCAGATAATTAACTATCATACAAATAAGTGAATAAAAATATAACACTTTACCTACGAGATATTGAGTACAAAATACTCTTAAACATTTTAGAAAATAACTAAATCCAGTAATAGAAAAAAAAAACTTTAGCAGCTACTTAAAAAGTTGATGCCAACTATTATTCCATTATTTTCTAAGAATGCTCCAAGTAAATATAGTATATCTGAACAACAATAGACGTTCTAATTGAAACCGTGTAAAATAAAATCTCCCATTGCCCCGTCAATTTAGTGCACTCCGTAGCAAAACCATTACTGCAGCGCATTTTATTTGCTGACAACGACGAAATTTGCGTCAGGCCAAGTGCCAAATTTATAACATTGGAAGTGTTACGGAAGGTTTTTCGCTAATTGGTAGACGAAGGATTGTTAAAGATAAAATATGCGATGCGGACTGTTTTCATTTACATTTTGATTGATTGATTATAACTCAATTGTGATAGAGTAGGTATATGTAGCGTACGGTAACGTTATACGGGCTTTATCTGTACGCGATGCGATCTTTAATTACCGTGATGTATCGTTTTGTATGCACTCATTGCGTGATCATTTCTGTGAACCTATCAATAACAGAGTGTTTCGTGTTTCGATCTGTCGGCGCGAATTGAAAGGGTTGGGAATTATTGAGTTGGAAATAATACGTAAAAACCAATTTCACGTAGAGATGATATTTATTCTATGAGAGTTTAACTAATGAAACAATAGCATTTTTATTTAGTCATATAGCAGAAACCTTTTTTAATCATTTAATTCTCGACATAAAAGCGGATATTATAAGTTTTTATCTTTACTTTTAATACATATAAAAGAATCAAAACTAGTAATTTCCTGACAAATCCTGTAATATATAGGTACCTATATTGTATACCACCTTTGACATTGATAAAATAAGGGTTTGTTACAGATTTACCTCCTATTCCAGTTACTAAAATTACTAGTTACTATTTTTCTATCCGTTATCCAGTATCCTTGACACAAGCGTTTGCTTAGAAAGGGGCTAGATGGCGCCGTGGGTGTCCCGGAATATTATGTTTACTAAATAAAATGCCTCAATTTACTTCGACATTAAATAAAACAGTTATTTATAATATCGGCTTAATAAATGTACTTACTCATAGGTATGTTTTTTTCTTCGACTAATAAATTATTGACATAATTTTCGTCTAAGGCGTCAGAGATGAGTGAAAACCTCCTCCACGCTTCACCACATGTCTCAACTAGTCTGAACTATATAACTATAACAATGCAAGTTATCTTTATGTTTATGTACATTATAATTATGTTTGTGTATATTATTTAACTTATCACATTTATTTCTGTTGTACACCACGTCCTTTATAATCCTTTATTTATGTATTTCTCTCCATCCAAAGGTCGCCTGGAAGAGATTGGTTTTAGCAATAAGGCAGCCATTTGTGGTACTAGAATAGTTTATGTAAGTAATGTTATAAATTTTGTTTTATATCTGTGTGTGATAATAAAGAATTATTTATCTATCTAGGTATCAAGTTCAAAATCAGTTTTGATTATTTCCCGATAAAGGCTAACAAACTAAAGCCAGTAGCCACACTAGGTAGACGCATCGGTACAAGCGTGATTTGTTCTGCGGAGCGTCGGTTGGCGAACGCAGCTGCTCAACCACCATAAAATTGGACCAGCCTCGGACACGAAATGAACTGACACATCACACGGAAACAATACGTTTAACTAGTTCACAATCAGTTAGCTTGCGTTTCAGTATCGCGGTGGTGATTTCATTACCGGATTTGTATGAAGTCGTTGATTTTGAAATATCTACCGATGCATAAACAAAGGTAATAGTGTAAAAAAAATTAAGTAGGTATTGCGGACTGTACGAACTCAAACATTTTAAGCAAAAAATTTGTAGTAAAACGCAATTAATGATAATCGAATTGTATTACGATATTAGGACTTTGTATCATTAACGAACCTAACAACTCTTTAAAGCAATACATTATTATTATATTTAATGAAATGTAAAATACTAACTGTTTATTTTATTTCCCAGTCCTCAAACAATGCAAGTGCTGCCATCTACAATACGTTTGGCGTCGACATCACTTTCGTGTCTGCGGTTGGCATGACGCCAAGCACGTACTGATTTTATCCTTGTGCATCTTTGTCAGCTAGTGGAAGTACATATACAATTGACATTAAATGATCGTTAATATTTGTTTGAAGGACAGTTTTAATTTATACTAGTAACAGCATTATTAGTATTGTATCAGGATAAGTAAGTAGTCATTAATTAACTCTCATGCTACTTTTAAAGTCGTAATGGTTTTTCACTCGACTGCGAAGTTAAAGAGGAACAAGCAGATCAAAACCATACCTACTTTTGTCTTGAAACCATACTAAATTGGTATAAAGCTTGGAACGAATCGGGATATATAAGATTCTAATGCAGCTTGACAACCGATCCACAATCATTTTACAGCAGACAGATACCTACTATTTAGTAACTTATAGTACAGTGACTTACAATGGACTGGATACAAACCCAATCAATCGAAACATGATAACAGCATACCTTTTTTTACTTTTTTTATTTCAACGCCATCTAGCGCATGGCCGCCGTCAACTTTAGCTCTGGCAGTTTGCCAGGCGCGTCCTTCCACGTCCCGGGATCTCTGGACGACTCGTCGATCGACACGTAAATATTGAATAATCTTGTAACAGCCCGCTTGAACGGTTACGTGGACCGTTTTATGCAACTTTGATTTGATTCGAGTAGCTCTTTTTTTATTTGTTCGGGCTTCGATCAGTTTAACTCTATTGTTTTGCTTCCAATCTATAAAATACTAACTTTATTTAATACAATTCACTTGAATTATTTTCAAAACATAGATCGCAATAATACACATTTTTATTTTTTATCCACCAAATCCTACGCTTGTCGACATGGAAGCACAAATGCTATGAATATGACTATTCACTATACAATAGCTGTTTTATTTAATAGCTGATTAAAGCACAGAAAAGTTTAGCAAAACTAGATAGACACTGATTTACGAATTTCAGGCGTATTATTAAGTTTCGTTGCAAACAATTTTCAAATAAAAATCAAAAGTATGACAGTGACAATTCAGTTTTTCTTGCTTGATAAACGTCACACTCATTTCAATATTATTTGAATCTTCGCAAAAGCCATAACACAAAAAAAAAACGATTTCAATTAGGTATTATATAAATGTGAAGGTGAGTTTATTTTGTACATGTTTTTGATGAAATTCCTGTGGCAAGATTTTGTGAAATCTCCCTGCAACGGACTGACAGATCGATGTTTTTTTTATGGTTTGGCTACTTTTCTTACACCACGAGCCTACTATCCTACTAATATATTAAGAGCGAATGTTTGAATTTGACTATGTGTGCCAGTTATTTCATCACAATAACAAGGCTTAATCGATTATGATGATATTTGGTATGAAGGTAACTAGATCAGATCGTGCATTAACACATAGGATATTTTTGTCTCAAATCAATAACAGTAACACCGTGCCGCGCTGTGAGTATTTTATAACTAAAATACATAGTAGTAATGCCTAAAATCTGTACGCTTGACATTTTCCCAGTTGAAAACCGCCCTCGCAGACGTGGCCCAGCCGTGCGTACATCAAAGTGATTACGAGCAAAAACCGCCACACTGTCGAGTGGGTTCGTTGTAAAAATCACGACGACGTGAGAAGAGTCATCGGCGCTTCGCCATCGAGTGGAGATCGCTTGTTTTTCCCACTTCCCACCAGGCACAGTGGAGGCGTGGACAGTAGGTAAAGTTGTACACGTTATATGAGATTCGTATATGAACAATGTATGAGTACTGTAGCAAAATTGTGCACTTAATACTACGTTATTTAATAAATCGAATGATTACCACGAAGATCCATATCTTGAGGGTGTTTTACGGTTTAAACAATCAATTGGCTTTGCAGCGAAGAAAAACATCGTGAGTTTACAAAATCCGAGAAAATTAGTCTTCTATGGATGGATGTTGGATTCATTGGGAATCATAGTTCTGCGGAGGAGTCGCAACCCTCAGGTATGAGGAAATACGACTCCGTATATATAAAGTAAATTTATTAAGTTCAAAAACGTTATTATCACTTCACACTGTGCCTCATCCCGCCTCTCGGAGTACCCTCGCTTGATTCCCTGCAACGGCCTGTATTTTACGAGGTCAAGTGAGAGCCTCCACAAAAAACACGTACCTCGATAAATTACCCACTGACACATTCAGATTCGCCCATAATGTACATGATCGTAATATATTGTTTTTTACGATTTTTAGCCGCGTTTGTTTGCTTAGCTTGCTACTCGTACGGTTTAGGTGGAGTTATTATATGGTGTGTTCATAAAAGATTTAACTTATTTTTTGAATGGAATATTTGGTTACCATAACTTTTACGAGGGATAGGTTTACGTTTGACTAGGTACAGCCAGCCTGATGTCAAGCAATAATGTTAACTACTTAACAAAATAGTTCGCTTTTCGTTGTATATCTATCTATTCATATAATAAAGCTGAAGAGGGCCAAAATATGAACATAGAGGATATAAGATAAAAATTGTTTAGGTATGTCTTTTTATCTGTTTATTTAAACGCTCATAACGCAAAAACAGCTGAACGGGTCATATTTTTTTTAGTATGTATGTAGTTTGAGGTCTCATAAGTGGCAAAGGCTGCTTTTTATCTCAAAATAATTCGAACGAAGCCCCGGGCGTCCACTAGTATATCAAACTTACATCATCGCCTTACAAGGCCCAAAATTTTATATTTTATACAAATATTTCTAGGATTACATAAAAGCCAGTGTTTATGCTTGAACAAGTTGATTCCGACAATATTTTAAACTCATTGAATAAGCGTGTCAATCAACAAACCATAGGTTTATAAGCTTAATTTGAAACGTGAGTGCTGCAAGTAAATCAAGTACTCGTAAGAACAAATTAAACTCTATAAAACAAACTAAGTACACATTATGAAGTCAAGATTAAATTCTATTCGTAGCTAACCATCAGTCGCTGCAGATGTCGTACCACTGTTTCAATTTAAGGGGGCGCAGCGCAAGTTCCCCGGATGAACTTTAGACGAACTTTGTTCTTAGTGACATTGTCAACTAATCTCTCAGGGTACAGCAACGGAACGACAAAGGCATCATAAATTTGGCTTTTGATGGGCTAAATAATGTCTATTTGGATATTTTGATGCATTCAATAAGTGCTAGAGAAAGCCCTTTTTGTAGATTTTCATAAGGTTATGGATAAAAGGTATAGTGATGGACTTTCAGTGTACAGTGTAACTACTTAAGGGTGCTCTAGTCGGCTTTTTTGCCATACAACTGTTGTCAAATAATGACTTCCTTGTTGAAAACGTTCGTTTAAAGTTGAGGGAACCTTAACTTTACCTGATATTGTCGTGACGGCGTTGATAAGACTTCCATATCAAAGATATGGCACTAAATATATGATTTGTGGTATGAAATGGACGATAAAAGTCAAATTTGGGCATTCGTGCAGTTGAAGATTTGATTTGAATTCTTACCGGAAATATATTTGAGTGGTTGGATTTGCCCGTTTTGGGTGTATCACGTTTTATTTCTCGATTTGCCCGGTGTGATAGTGGTTCTTTAAGCTAGAATTATTTTCATATTTTCCCAGAAATCACGAAATATTTTGCAACAGT
This sequence comes from Macaria liturata, assembly GCA_964023185.1. Taxonomy (NCBI): domain Eukaryota; kingdom Metazoa; phylum Arthropoda; class Insecta; order Lepidoptera; family Geometridae; genus Macaria; species Macaria liturata. Next base: position 8,921,215 of record OZ026812.1, on the reverse strand, counting down.
ATAAAAAGTAAATATATTAATCATTTGTTGGTTTCACTTACCTACCATTTTCTACGATGTTTAGTTTACAAATCGGCAATTTACATCGTTTGCAGCTGAGTTTCACCACTCAAAAACAATTTCGCCTAGTTTTTCACCAGTATTCCGCTATCAGTGGTACAAAACAATCAAGCCTGGCATGGCTGCAACGTACCTAACTACATTATCGTATCTAGCAATTTTCGGGTGGCTATTTAACATAATAAACAGGTAGCTATTTCAATTTCCATAGGCGCATAGCGTGCGAAATGCAAATTGGTGGACGATACAATATCAGTTGACGGCGCGACGGCTGCAATGATTGAGTGGGCTATAGTGCTATACTCCTGGTAACTAGGTGGTGTGGGGAATAATGCAACTGGTTATAAAAAATGATTGAAATAGCATGTACATACATATGTACATAATATGTAATAGCAAGCACATCTGATCATCATAAGTTTTAGACGTTTTTACTCAGAAATTACATGGCTTAATGTTATGTAAGTAGAATACAACAGTATTTTATAGTAAATTTCTAACTGTCTCATTGATTCTCTCTGTTGTAACATCTTTCTCAACTATTTATCGAAATATCCAACATATGATTAATTTTGTCAAAATTTAATCCAATCAAACTGCTAACGCGATTTAATACGATCAGCTATCAACAACCGTCTTAGCTTATATCACGCATCTAGAGCTTGCTATAACTATATCCCTATTACATAATGGCTAACTGTCTTCTGCATGAGATATGATCTGGCACAAGCCGACGTTGCTAATTTCGTGACGTCCATTCATTTGGCCCGTACAATGCTGAATGGGCCTCGACGCATGCATTTATTGAACCAGGTTATGTAGGTAAGTACTGAGACAAACAGGATTCGACTTTGTTGACAAAGAAGTTTGCCACAAAACATACGGGTATAACCTATACCGATTTCAGGCTATGCTGTTTCGTCAGAGCATTCCATAGCCGTCAGCTTGGGACCGTATGATGATAGTGCCTATTACTTTACCTGACACATTTAAAGGCAGGTTGTGTCAACAAAATAGTTCTTGCCACAATATTTTCTGAGACGTTAAAATGGTTCAAAATTGTGTAAATGTATAAAGTCGAATACCGTTTGTCTAACCACTGGTACCTATGTGATTACTTGTGAGCTAATTCCGTGGTCTTTGTATGACATTTGTCTTGAAAGACAGGTGTAATTATTTTGGGATGTGATAGGAATAGTTTGATCGTGTGTAGGCGGTTCAGACTAGAGTATTTGTAATAACGCAGTTTTAGAATTAGCTTAGATTGTGTGACAGGATTTGTAGTGTGTAATAGTAGTTTGGAGTTAGCGTTCGTCTTATTGTAATCACTATTTTGATTACTGCAAATTGCAAAATTAACTGATAAGCGTAATGTTGGAGAGTTATTCTTTTGGAATGTTTACTTTCAACTATGTAAATAATTACAAAACCTTTTTTTTTTTTTATGGCTTTTGCGTAGATGTAATTTCGCAATTCTGCCAATGTCAAGTGGGAAGATAGGCCATCAGAAGAAAGAAAGGAGGGAAATTACGTGAAGACATTGACATGTACAAAAAATTGTAAAACGTCCACAAAGGCGCCATTTAAAGCACCCTTTAACTAAATCATCATCATCATCATTGTACATTAGGATAAGAATTTATACAAATAAAGTTAATTTGAAACTGAAAGCTGAACTGAAGTAAATCATCAATCAACGTTCCCAAAACATGTTCAAGCAAACATTCAGTCAATCACTCCCCAAAACAATCAATAGCAAAATCTAGCTAAGCCGAGTCTAGACAATAGATATCTCGAGCTCGAGTCAACTAGTCTGAGTGACTTTAATTCATCGCAGAGGAGACGCCATCTGGGATTACTTGAGACCATCACAAGATGGTCCTAGCTTCGACCTTTGATACGAACTTGTTGGGGAGTTCGGAAATTGGGACGGCATCGACGAGGTGCCTCCCGCACGTGTGCCACCACCTTGTTCGGATATCAGTTTGGGTAATTTCTAGCCGGCTTAAGTTGGGTTTTGCAATCTGTGGAGATTCAATAGGCTCCGAACAGGCTGTTGTTGAAATCTGAAGCTCGTGTACAGAGGTGCTCATATGTGCTAAGTTAAGAAATCACACTTTTCTTACCTATGTATACGACACGAAATTTGCTAAAGTAGCACTAACGGTACTTTTAAAATACGCTGACACGTATGTACGAGCAATTACTACCTGAACATAAGTGCTAGTAACTTAAAATACTATAATTTGGACTTAAATAAAGCTTTCTTGTTGAAAAATCTGTCGCGAATATAAAACTAGTAGATTTTAGATTAGTTTGTTCAGTGCAAATGTAAAACTTTACACACAGATAACGATAGAAACACACACAGAATTACTTTAACCAACGTTCAAGTCTGTGATTGGGCGTTTGAAGTTCGAAATTCGAATGCCAATTATAGAAGACATTAGTGGCAGCAGAGTCCCCATAGAGGGCGCTAGAGTCGAGCGTGTGACGTACTGTGTAATGTAGTTAGGAGAGCGGACTGTCTGTGCTCTGCGTTCATGTTATCAATAGTAGGTATCTACGCAATATATTAAATTTATTTTTAAATATTTAAATGCATGTTTGAAATGAATATATATGTAATAATTAATAAAGAAATATATCTGCTTAAGACTAACTGTGAGATCATTTGATACTATAGTTCAAAACACGTAATTTTAGTATGCACCCTATATCACGGCTCCTTTATATAGTTTGGTGTCATATTTGTTGAGATTGAATTGAATCTATGTATGTGTTATTTGATTTTCTGTAGTACCATCATAATTTTACTATCGTCAATTATCTTTAAAGTTCATTTCTAGTTTTATAAATGTTTTGCAAGTCTGTTATATGAACAAACAAATTATTTCTCTCGTTGATACTTGTTTTACAGACAAATTCATAGACACGCAAATTTGAATGAAGACCCCTCCTAAATCTTGTAAATTCATAATGTGAAATATCACCTGAGACAACAATAAACACTGTCAACACGTAATATGGATTTTAAAACGTATTTAAAGATTCATAACTTTAAGCTTTTGCTACTTCGAGTCGTAAACTTGACTGTTACGTGGCAGGATTAGAGGTGGAATCCAGAGCTTTCGTTCGGCTAAGCATAATTCGAATAAGGTTTTTGTATTTATATTTATAGGTATGTATAGTTAAAAATTGTACGAATACAAAATGCATAACTTTAGATTTAGTGACAGACCTCTATTATGTTACTCTTTTTACAATATGAAAAAATCATATCAATTTGTGAACAATCACTTTAAATACAAAATATAATTAATTTAAAGAAAGGTACATTTGACAAAAATAAGCTATTTATTATTTAAAGCTAAGTGGTTCCTTATCAGTAGCTTGCCTTGTACCACCGTCTCTTAACATTAACTATGTGTATGTATATATCATTGAACACAAAATACTTCCAAATCATAAGGGCTTTCAAAAAAAAAACAGTGCGTCTTATTGTACAATCCAACATCAATAACAATCATATTATAGAAGTTTAAATCGAACAACTCCCTACTTCATCAGATTTTTCCCCCATCCCTAATCTAAATATCGTCCCAGGTATATAATGTCACGAGTTACGAGGTTATCTTTGTGCGTGACGTCACACACCTGCCGACATACACCTTGCATTGTGGTCTCATATTAACTTGGACTTGTTTGTGCTTTTGATTCAGCGCCTGTTATTGGAGCATATATTCGGTTTGGTATACACTTTTTAGGGATATAGTTTAGTTTATTTTTGGTTAGAATATATAAGAATTTCATAAAAGTGGTAATGCCGTTTTATATTTTAAACTATAATATAATGAATAAGTCGTTTCTTATCCATTTAATAAAAGATCTGGTAATCAACCAATTACTTGAATTGTAATTGAAGATTAAATTTATACATTTAAGAGAAATTACCAATTCAGAAGGTAATCAAAAGAAAATACACATGTAAAGCTAACTACAGACAGCCCTAAATAAATGCTTCATGTTAATATTAAAGCACTCTCTATTCGGCGCGAGTTAACAACTGAAAATAACTACATCAATACTACAAATCTAATAACTTGAAAAGCAATCTTTCAGTCTCAAATAGCCAGTTCGATTGTTAATAATAAAGCAAGTGTAGCTATTTCGGTGCCCATTTCAATTTAAGCACAGGGCTTGCTGAAACTTATCCAACTCTCAAGTAAAGTTTACAAGGAACTCCATCCTTCTCAGCATTGTCTATTAAATGTACAAGATACACTGCGAGATACCGAGATGTTTTCGGAACGTTATACAATTCATTAATAGTTTGACTTAGTGTTTGCTTTGTGGATGTTGCTTTCAAGTTATTTGCAATGATTCGGCAGGGTCGTAACGGAGGTTAGTAATTAGTTTGCAAGTTAACTGAGCAATGGATACGGGGAAATGTGGGAATGTTTGTATCATAATGATACAGGCATATTTATTTTTGTGTTACCTTTAGACTAATGTACACGAGTAGGTACATATTGAAATGAAAAGTATATATGTATCTACCAATCTATTATGACTAATCACATTCCAAAGTAGATCAAGATTAGTGGAAAAACATTTACTTCAATATATTGGTTGTAGTTTTCAGCACACACATAAAGTACCGTGCTTTATAATTTATCACTTTATGGACAAACTTTGATGTTTAAATTGTTTCTTCTTATTTTATTAAGCGAATGTGACTCAGAGATTCCAGTGTCTGCTTTTCATCCAGACGTACCCTGGTTCGAATCCAGCCCTACACCAATGACTTTTATTTTTCAAGTTTAGTATAGATTTTTTACTCGCTTAGCGGTGAAGGAAAACATTGTGAGAAAACCGACATGTTTGAGGACCACAATATCCGAGGACATATGTCTTCCGTGGAAGGACCTGGGTGCCCACCACGGTGCCCAGGAGAACTCCTCAAACGAATTAATTTCGCGGGGGAGTCACGACCCTCAGTCTTGAGGAAATACGACTCAAAGAGAGAGACTTTTACCATATCTCTTGAGTAACAAAAATATTATTGGGCAAACTGAAATAAATTCTTCTTTAAGTCGTTTTGTTGTAAAGATAAATTATATTAAAATAGAACAAGGTACCCAAGTATTAGTAAATCCATCCAGTTTTTGAGAATCGTACATCGCGTGCCAGTCTTCCATGTTTCAACCAGACGAGGAAAAGTAGCCACTGTTTGTTAATCTTGCTTTCATTGAGTGAAATATTCATGGGAAATACCAAAAATGCCTTCATTTTGTTAAGTAAATAAGGACATTTTGTAGAAACCAGGTTTACAGAACGTTGTATTTCAAATTTCAATTTAGTTTAGTGTTTCTCAAACGATTTACGTAAAACAGACAAGTACAATCCATGATATATTAATACTAATTTGGCTTTTATATAATAGTATAATGTTGGATCTAAGTATAAAAAAATATAAGCATTAAATAATATTTTTACATTAATTACTATCGATTTATATCAAGAACGAGTACAATTGTTATTTTCAGTTAAGTAAATAATACACACCCAGTAAAACATGTTTTAGTCCCTAAATTTGATAAACGCGATACCTTCCTATAATCACTTATTTGGAAGAAATCGCCTGAGGCGATAAGGCCACCCAATGTACAGCACTTTAATCTAAGTATATTTCTCTTTTTTGTAATTTCTGTATTTTATGGTGTACACTAAAGTTTTATTCTATTCTACACATATAAAAGGTAGTATGTAACAGACAGTATACTTCATAAATCTACCACCTTATGTGTGTATCACCACAATATTTCAGCGAGTCGAATCACGCGCCATCTTCAACGGTCCTTGATTGCTGGCGATCGGAATTATATTTCGCAAGCGCATTCAAAGCTGGACAAGATTGGCTAGCTCCAAGTCTATGGGACGAAGGTAATGCCGGTCTTTCAAGAAGGTTCTCAGAGAATCGATATAAGATGTTGGAAATAACATAGGAAGGTAAGAACATACATGTAACATTGTCATAGGCGCTGATGCATCTGTGTGTGTTGTACCTATTATATCTTAGCTTTGCTTATAAATGTTTTCTAAAGCAGCGTCAATAATTTATAGTTGGTTACTTCTGTTTGTCTTCAATTCTCGTTGACCAAATCGGATAAAGAAGAAACAATACGACCGTCTGAAGTACTTACAAAATACTGTATCAAAGTGTCAATTTTTTTTTTGTTTGACACTACGCGTGACCAAAATGTTGGCCTTTTTCTGGCTCAACGTATCAGCATTGCCATCCAGCGTGGTAATGCGGCCAGTATGCTGGGCACGCTGCCCTCTGGTAGTGGGCTGGAGCACTAAGATTATCTTTAGGCTTTTCTAAAGATTTTCTAAGTGCCCCTTTTTGTAGTAGTTAGAAGTAGTATGTTTAGTTTTTCTTCCCTTGTTTTTATATTTTATTATTGTAAATAAAGTGTCAATTTTGATATTTTTTATTATATCGTGTCTCAGGTTTATCAATCGGTATTTCAATAATGAAAAGTCAAAATTTACTTTTGTTATCTTCCATTCTAAATAAAATAAATTTAAAGTAAGACCTACGCAATTTGAGCATTACTAATTTTATGTTAATTTTAATTGACAAAGCAAAGACTATTAATTCTTAAGTAGGTGCTTATCTTTGACGTTAAACTTCTATTTCTAGAAGCCGCTTATTATAATAGTTACGCGTTCAGTAGGCTTCAAAGCTGACAGGATCCGATTATTCAATAATTACCTGAAAATAATAAAGAATAATGTTAGCAATTTTAAACAAATTAAACATTTCGACATGATAAAAAATTGAGAAGTTCTAAGGTGACTTCCTACGTGACAGCTAAGCTAAGACAGTTTTCTTGACGGCTAAGCTTCCATTTATTTCACTTCATATTTGTTTTTTTTTATTATTGTATTGATATTAATGTCCAATTTAACAGAAAAAATCACTGCAATAATGATCTACTTTGTTGGACGTAAATGTTTTAAAACCAGCCCACTGCAAATAAATTAGAAAACCAAGTAGGAAATGAACATAAAACTGCAGAAGTGATTGTAAAGTTTTCTAATAGCTCTCTAGAAGCGTGTAGTTATATCCAACCGAGTCCTGATTGAATTCTCAGGTCCGGTTTGAGCAAAAAGTTTGCATAAAGAGCGATGCAAATTAACAAGAGCGAACTCATAGTTAGTGGAAAAGTGGAGAAGAGGATTAAAACTAGACGACGGCGTTTGAATGTAAGCAAGGTCGGACTAACTAGGGTACGAAATGCAGATGGGGTGATTAGGAATATCTGGTTCATTTTTATGCATTGAACTAATAATACTGTATAATAGAAATATCTAGCAATCATATTATTACGAAAAAATAAATTGGTGGGTACTTTACGCCACTGAGCAAAAGGGTTATGCTTTTTTATGAAAAGTTAATCTGTAATTTCGCCCAAAATGATCCTCGATGCATTATCCATCGAAATTGACCAAGCGCCAACGTTTCGTTAACACGCACGTCATGTCTGGAAGTTCCGTTCCGTGATGTCGGTAGACTATTTGGAATTTAAAATGTATTCGTTTATAAAGGCATTTACCGGGCTTCGAATTTTCGATGAGGAAGCATCGTCGGGCGAGTGACTTGTTTGCCGGTGGGCCACGTTTGCAATAGGAGCAAGAGTCTGGACAGGTTGCCCGAGCGCCGCTCGAAGCGCCCTCTATAAATCAGCTCGCGATTGACGCCTTCCTACGGGGAGTGATCTATTCAGGCGTTCCATGATACAGCTTACTTGCAAGGATTTTTCTGTTAGGAGTAAGTTTAGACGTTCCTAACTTGAAATTCACAACAATTGGCTTTATTGATGGAGACTGGGCGATGTTTCGTGTAAGTTTGCGGGAGATTCCCGTGACATGTATTGGAATGGAAGAAAATGTTCTGGCGTAGAAGTTCTTTTCGTTGTTGAGGTTTTAATGCACCGCCCATTTTAGATATTGCAAGTTTTTTTTTTCGATACATATTAAATTTACTTTTTGTAGATAATTTGCGGATAGACTATTTTTTGGTACTTTTCTTAAGCACCAAGTAAGTACACGTTACAGAAATCTAGATTTTTATAATACCAGTTAGCAGTTCACAATGAACTACATCAGATATCTAAATCACTATTTGTAATTTTCACCCAATCCCAAAACAGGGAGGGGTGTGAGTGTTACCCTAAAATATGGAAAATAATTGAAACGTTTTGCGAGCATTGAAGAAGTTTTTAGTTCAATTTAGGGGCAATCAGGACGACCGTTGAAGACGAGGCGTGAGCAGAATACCTAAAATATTAAATGTGCCGGAATGACGAGAGCTTGTACGACAGAGAGCCCCCAATTTGATATTTTACATTCTGGCCATTGAGAATGTAGTCAGTCGGTACATGGAGCTGTAGATCGGTTGACCCAAATATTTGTTCTGTAAATTCTATGATTGGTATTTTGATGGTGGAATAACTTACGGACGACTCAGATTATTTTGATTACGTCAGGGTCTTATGCGTAGCTATTTAAAAAAGTTATCATAATGGTGGTAAAACAAATTGTCACTTGGAATTGCACATAAAGTTGTGGATAACAATAGAAAAAAAGACTTCATCATTATTAAACTTCATAGGAAGATACAAAACAAATAAATACACCCAGCTTTTTGTCACAATATTATAAAATGTTTTAAATTTATTGTACCAGCAGGAAGGTAATGTTTCTTCATAATATCATAGATGTACTAAGTTAAATCATAAAAAAGTACTAAACCAAAACTAAATGCATGAAATTGAAACCGCGAAGTACAAAAATAATAAAAACAGAGCAAACTAAAATAAAACCAAGCTCAGTTTAAAGTCAAATAAAGTCTAAATAAGGAAAAACGTAAAGAAGTAATAATTCAAAACCGGGTAAAGATAAAATTGTGACAGCTCGAAGGAAATGCGCTCAGCCGAGCATATCTCACGAATGCAACGCTCGTTTTGATTTTAATACAAGAAAATGTTATTTTTAATGTATGCTTTTCTTCGCTTCTTGCTTTAATCTTTTCTGATTTAGGTAACTAATTGAAGAAACTTTTGTTTTTAGAATATATATTTAGTCAAGTTAATGATCATGTATAAAATTACAATAAAATTAAAATACATTACAGTTACTAAGTCTGTAAGCCTCAGTACATGTTCATAAATATTTTAAATTTACAATGATCACAAAAACCATTACTGATCTAAATATTTACTATCAAAATAACACTAAAATGCTATCACATAGAACAAAAAGCAATTAGCACCTAACAATTTAAAAATCAAATAAATGCACCTGAATATAACTATTTGAATTGAAATCAATGGATACAATGTTATTCTTTTAAAATTAATATCATCAGCCTCATACAATAGATGTACAATAGATATATGTTGGAATCACTGAATCGTTATTGCATTGTTTATTTTATATGTAGAAACATCATCAATATGTGAAAATTTCATTCAACATTGACGTCCTGAAATATTTAGACCCGATACTGGTTACAGACAGAAAAACAAACATTTTTACCAATTCATGGCAACATCGCTGCTGTTTCAAACGAGCTCTAGAGTCAATATTTCTGTAAACTACCGAATGAATTCGTGATGAATTATTGGGAAAATTATAATGGTAGTTAATGATAACGAATGCCATTGTTTGACATTTAATAATTATTCTGCATGATAAACGAATATAATATATGAAGATGAGTACTCATTGTATTAATAGAAACACATTATAATAAGGGCCCACGATGGTAAATGAGGATTTAAAAATGGATGGTTCTAAATAGTTATCGTAATACAAAATATGCTTCAGCCAACTTCACTGCTGTATAACCATTTTATCAAACATAGAAAAAGTCAACTAATCTTTCCACAAACTTCAAACGAGACTCAACAATGTAAAACTCACTTTCCCCAAACCGCTTTAAAATGAAGCTCTAACAACAATCTAATTTGTTTCCGATGGTTTTGCCGAAAATGTATTTTTTCGGCATTACAAGGCAATATTCGTGCAAGCCTCGGGCCGACGCAATTGCAGCCCCTCTCGAGGCACCGTCTTGCTTTATTTGCTTGATTTTCAACAAGATTCAGATTGCCAAGAAGTTTGGCGTTCAATTTATATAATATTACTTCCTTCGATGCAGCGCTCGTTCAGCAAAATGCTCAGCGCAGTCAATTTGACCGCTAATGGCTATGGAAGATATTAAAATGTTTAAGGAGGTAATTTAATAACAGTGGATTGGGGATTTGTGAGTAAAGAATTAGTAAATGAATAGAGTGACTTTTGTTTTGTTTGCAGATAGATTATTACATATATGTGAGTAATTAACGGTTATTGTTGAAAAAATCAAGTATTGATTTCAAATTTCATTTTAAAAAGATATCCATTACGGCTTTATCTATAAATGCCACGTAACAACCAACGTTTCAAAAAAATCTAATATAAAAAACCATGGCATTAACCTACTCGTAGCTTGTTATTAAAACTATAACTATAGGTACATAATGTATGATAGCCATAACACTCAAGCTACCTGTTCCCAGTCACAAAATTTTGCACCAAACCCTTTCAATAGGTAAGTAAATCGCAGATACTCAGCGAAATCCAATTATCGCTTGCACAATGGGTCACGAAACAATCTAAACTAAGAAAATTAATCTTCCAAGTCCAGAGAGGACTGTCTGTGCAAACTTAGACAATAGATTTATAGTTCATCGATTTGGGGCCATCGTCGGTAGCTGAATGAATATCTGGACACCATACTGCGCTAAGCTTTCACTGAACTCACTGGATCTGATTGCTTGGGATTCAACACTGTATGCAGATTTTGCTTGAGATGTTGTCGTAGATTTAGAATAGGGGAGGAGTGGCTTGGCAGTATTGCAATACACTTATAAGCTACTATTGGAAAACCTTGTTCAGTTTAAATTTAAATACTCCTTTTTATTAGTGAGTAAGTACCTAAATAAGAGTAAAATTTATATGTAGGTTTTACATTTTACTCAACCATATTTTGTAGAAGCTTGATGAACAAATACATGGACTTTTTCTTATCATAACTTAACGTATTATGATACTGATTACTGCCGCGTTTTTTGTGTCTCTTTTTACTGAAGATACTTTAAAGAATACCGCCTCACAAGCGACACTGTGCTATAATATGTCAGTATAACAACAACCAATAATGTAAGCTGAAAATTTAACAAAATATATTACACAAATCGAACCAATAGAAGAACACTTCTAAAAAGTACATAACTGGTAGCTTCATAACTCATATTCCTCTCATATTTTTTGTCTACAACATTTATAATGTCATTTGCCGTATTATAAACCCCCACGATCGATCCTGTAATAAAAAACAAGTGATCCAATTCAACCACAAAGACTCTGAATAAGTGAAGCGACAGGTATTGATCTTTTCTAATTGTGTTGTGGTTCTAAATGTCGACAAAGAGTCGGCCCTTTCATTAAATATTTCTTATAAGATTGTGAACAGGGACGGTGCTAGGAAATAAGGCAGATACATGTATAGGTTTATGACTTTATGTGTGTGGATTTAATAATTGTGAAACTTTATACGACTGTTTTTGTATCTTCAAGTTTTACGCGTAGTTCACATGTATGTTTGTGTTTATTTGTGTTACTGCTAGTAAACGCCCGCGGCTTTCCTTGCATTATTTCAGGTTAAAAAGTAGTCTATGACACTCCTAAGACCTCGTACTACCTACATACCAAAAAATATGATGATCCGTTCAGCTGTTTTTGCGTGATGAGCGTTTAAATAAACATACTAACAGAGACACAGATAAACAGACAAAAATTCTAAAAACTGCTGAAATAGGTACGTTTTGTTGTTGATTTAAAGTATACCCAGACATAATTTTTTTTTTCTTATATTTTCTACGTCCAGATTTTTGATCCGCTTTAGCTTTATTGTATATATAGATAGATAGCTTTCTATTAACCTACCCACAACAATTTCAAAAACCTACAAAAGAGAGACAGGGTGAGAGAAATTTAAATGAAAGAGAGCTTTTTCCCCATACCAACTTAGTTTTCTTTTTTTTTCACTGTAGTAAGTAATTGTTATTAGAACATTTAGTAAAACGTGTCTAACTTAGGCTACACTTTCTTGTAATTATATATAATATTTTTTACTATTTCCAGTTTATCACTGGCTACATCCCTGTTGTAAGTAACTTGTTTGATGGAAGGAAATGTGCTAAGGGTCTTTTTTACTCTTTCCGAGAATTCTTACTTGGTAAATTGGCTTCCTCGTAAGCTATTAAGGTTGTTTAACGTGTTGTCAGCTGATACCTCCCACTTAAGAAATGGGTGAGGAAATTATTGTAATCTGTTGATTAGTATGTGTAAATTTTCATTTTATAGAAGAGTGTGAATTTTTATAATTAAATGTGTAAAGATATTCAAAACTTATGGTTGGTAAAGAAGTCAATAATATAAAAAATACTTAAAATATTAATTTAAATAATTTGACTAGGTACAACATTTTTTATAAGCTTTTTTAAAATTGCATTACTTTTTCTTCTTCTTATTCTATCTTCAGAGTGGTCAACTCTGGTGTCGAGAGTTTATCAAGCCGCCCTTAGGGCCTCTGACATGGCTTAACGACTGCCGTACTATGACAAACATCCGGGACCTACAATAACTTAATAACTGTATTTCTGAGACAAACAACGAACTAAAACACAAGCAACACTGTAAACTAGAAACTAACACAGTTTATTTTTCGAGATTTTCACAAGTTTCACAAACTGTTTCTAACTCTATCGAGTAAGACTCACTTCCGCGTCGACACTAATGAAAAAACTCGAACAGCCCCTACAAAAGAAACTTTTTGCATCCCGTATTCTAAAGGCCTCTTATCTAAGATTGCAAATTGCAGAAGGTACCGAGCTACCCAAAACAGGGAGAAGTTAACGCGAAAAAAAGAGGTAAATGCTACAAAAAGATGACGCAGAATAGACTAGCTACCGCGACTCAACAATGATAAACTGGCCCTAAGACGAAGAGTCACAACCATTAAACTTTCAAAAGGCGGGCTCTTTAGAACAATACAGTGAAAATAAAATAATTTATACAGGAAAGCTTAACTTCAAAAGAGTCTTTCACTCAAAAATAAAGCGTGTTGTAGTACCTAAACAAGGTGGAACATTGTTTTGCATAACAAAGAGAAAAAAAACACCTAAAGGAAAACATAAAGCCACACTTTATTCGCAGAATACTTATTCAAATGAGTCTGTCCCTTCTAAGTTTGTTTTCAATCAAAAACTCGGGCGGCTTTGTGGCGCTAAACTTTATAAATGAGGCGATTATCCACGACGCTAGCTCCGCGATAGGTGAGAGCTGACCAACCGACGCGACGCCTCCACCCACCAGGGTTGCCCAGTTATAGCATAAACTAAACACTTACTAAGGATTATTTGGGCTTGATTTGAAGGTTTATTTCCATAATAATGTACCTTAAATTACAATAGGAGAATTAGTTGCGGTAGTTCTTTGATACAAGTAAAGTAATAAATTCCTAGTACGTGTGCTTTCATATAAAATATTATAAATTCTCAACTAATTTGTTTTTAATTTCTATTTTGGCATTGACATTATTTTTTTAATAATATTTTTTTTAATTAAATATTGTAATAATAATTTTAATGGTGATGTAAATGTATTAAAGTCTATTCTTTTATAATAAGAATATACGGTTGCAACTTCCATTGAAAAGTTTTCATAAACATGTCTGGCGTGACAACCAAGTAGCTCTTACTTATGGTAAGAATAATACTTATTTAGCAAAACCTCGCCCTTAAACACGGCAACAAAGTAAGAAAATTGGTGGAAAATCTCTTAGCTGGCAGCACTGTCCTCCCCCTTCCTGCAAGCCCGCCTGCGATGTGCTGATAAACCTCTGGTCACCTGCGCTGCATGAATTGCACCGCTTTTTAACTTTCATCCCGCTAAGTCCTTTAAACTTCACCCGCTTAAACCGTCCGCGTTTTATTTATGATTTAGACGTTGACAACTACGACAACTTTGTAAAGTTCACCTAAAAAAGGCGGGCCATTAAGCAAAAACTGCGGTGTTCAAAAGTTTTTCAGCTCGCATAAAATAAAAGGCAGAGATTGTTTTCACGTCGCGGTCTGCGGTGACTTTGTACATGTGGAGACTGTAATAATGGGGATGTGCAAGAGTACAATAACACGAACATAGGCGAGTGTTCGTAGACATGAATAGTACATCAAGATTAGCTCGAGGCTGCAGTATGATTACGTCGCTGCGAGACGAAGTAAGAAGAGTCCCGTCCTCGAATCGCAGATTTCTCAGATTCCTAGATGCGCATTTGTATTTTGTGTTTAAAGCTGGCTTGCTTTTCAAATCCGATACTAATCTTGAAGTCAATTAGGCTTTATGTTTCAATTCATCTTAAAGTTAAATTTATGTTTACGAAAGTGGCATTTTGAGTCAGATAAAACAAATGTGCCTAGAGAGAAATGCAAAATTCTCGGAAAATCTAAATGCAACAAACGGAAAGTTTAGCTCCAGGAAAATAAAGGCAAGTGTTATTATTGACGCTCGTACAAAGGAGTCGACGCAACAAGGTGCTTTCGCATTTGTTCTATCTCAAGTATTATATTGCGCCCAAGGCACTTCCCACTCTCTCCCCAACTTTCTTTACAATTTCCTCACAGAGATTTTCCGTTCAATTAAATTATATGAATCCAATTGTTTAGTTTTCCTCGGATTTCTATTATACCAGCCGTGTCCGATATTAAGTTAGTGGCAAAAAATAAACGGCACAAAAGTGGGCAATCGTTTGTACAAAATGAATTGCAAACAATATTACATTTTGGAAGCAATTCACGTTAACCCGAAAGGGAATGATGTGGCAGCTCTTTATATTGCAATTTTTGTGTACAAACAAAACGAATTTGCCGTGCAATCAAAGCGGGAATCCGATTGATGACATGGCGGAATAATTGTTTCGTGAAATTGAAAATATCGCGGCTTGTATTGTCTGTAACACCTTTGGTGGCAGCTTGTTTTGTTCCAACAAACGCGACGAGTGGCGCGAATTAGATTACAATCAACATGCTCTCATTTTTATTGGCTACTTACATTTTGAATGTTTATTCACGTCACTTTTTTACACATGACAGTCAAGCATTTTACCTCCAGGTTGCTCGAAGAAACAGCCACACAATAAGCGACACCGTGATCGAAAAACCATGCCTATAATGGCTCTCAATCGAACTTGTTATAGCATGCTGTTATTTTTTAATATGAGGTCGGTTTCTAGCCTGAAAGATGCCATAAAATATCCTAACTACGTAAATAGAATATAAATATATTACTTACTTCCAAAATTTATAAGGATACACGTGTAGGTTAGGCAATGAACTTGCTAACACGTGTATGTCTCCGTTTGAATAATTTATTGAAAGCTAATTAACCGTCTAAATAATATGTAGGTCAGTTTATTATTTTATCTGACATCACGAGATATTGACTTTTTATCAAACATCTACTGTTTCACATTTTCATATACTTAATTTTGCCATGGTATAATATTTTATCATATAGCATATTATGCTGTCGATGAGTAAGTTATACCTGTTCAACAAAACAACGCAATTAGCAGCAACACTATACGAGATTACACAAATACACTAACCATGTAAGCTAGTGACAATATGTAATTTTCATAATTATAAAACACATACACATTATTTCATTGTACATTTAGAATAAATAAATTGTAAATTATGTATACCTAAAGATTGTTTACAATATTTGAACTCTTATATTGATTAGTGGCCAGATAAATCTGTCAATCCGAACACAAATAGGTAGATAGAAGTTCGTTACTCAGACATCGTTGGCAAAACTATACGCATTTTGGAACAAAAACAAAAGTAAACCGTTTGAGTACTATTGCACCTGTGACAGGCACAATAAAACTTTACCAATAGGCTATATTTCAAAGTCGCGTTCAATCTCAAAAGCCAATATATTATGAGGCTATTCTCCTACAGCATACTCTGCGTAACTCAAACGTAAAAGTTATTGAACGCTTTCGCGTATCACTTTTGTAAATTATTAGATTTGATTTCTCGAAGTATAAGTAAATTCTGTGACTCTTAAGACGAAGTTATTTTATGAATTTCTCCGTCGCACAGCTATAATAAAACTTACTTAAAATTTTTGCTAAAATCACTGGTCAGCTTAGTTAATGTCATTTAACATAGGTATTTACTTAATCAAATATAATAAGTTGACCACGACAAAGTTTGTTTTATAAAGTTTCCTTTAACACGTTATTTGTTCTTGTGGTGGCGAGAGAATATAACCAGCTTGTCTACATGAAGCATGTTTTATAAAAGTAACTTGATATAAGAGTGGCTTAAGCTGGTGTCAATGATTTGACTCAATGACTGCAGTTATATGAGTAAAATAAGCAAAACCTACAATACAATGAAATATTTTCAAAGCCTGTTAAGTTCAAAGTATTTTTTTTGTGTTAAAGCTAATTTCACTGCTACTTTCTTTTACTGAATAAGGCGTTTGATTATATTATCAAGTCACCTGACACGGTAGCCAAACAAACAAACATAATGAAATTCGAAATTATCTATATTACTTTTATTTTATACTAGCAAACCCCGCCATCTCCGTTTCGCCACCATGGCGCTGTATGTAAAAAAATATTTTACCTGTTTTCCTGCTTTTCTGTTGAATTTTTTCCTGAATTTTCTTTGCTATAAACCTCACGGAGCCCGAGACCTTTCCAACGAATGCAAAACCGTGGAAATCGGTTCGTGCGTTCTCGAGTTATAGCGTCAGGAAGGAAAACCCGACTTATTTTTATATAGTAGATTGCAAATAGTTCAGTAACAGAAAAATAGCCATCATCAACAGCACTCCACAATAACGACTACAATAAAACAATTACAAATAATTGTTGAAAATATGCGTCCCATTATGAAAATTTCAGGCAATAACGGTACTACGGTGTACTAATTTCACATCGCAATTGCATCAAAAATATTCAGGATCGACACCAAAACGTTCACATGTACATAATAAGTAGCTTATTCAAATTGATCTCGATATAATGACAGTAAGTAAATACATATCTGTAAAATATAAAATCACATTACATATTTATTACTCGTATTATAAAGGTGATTGTTATTGATATTCTGTTTTTGTATGTTTAATCGTTCTTTACGTTTAAGACCGTAGCTCAGCTAACGGAGGCAATCGCAGGCGATTACCAATTTTAAGCAAAGGTCGACGCGGTCAGGCCTTGGATGGGTGACCGATAAGTGGCATTCCATTTTGGGTGCTTCCGTGGGTCAGATGACACGTTGTAGGTACCGGCTGTTTGTCTAGTACGACAATCGTAAAGCCATGTCCGAGGCCCTCAGGGCGGCTTGATAAACTTTCAACACCAGAGTTAGCCACTCTCATTCGATAAGATGAAGAAGCCGATAATAACGATAAAATTTGATCGATCTTGCTCTCGATTGATTTGATCTTGGATTAACAAATACTTTTTTATCCCAGATCAACGCGGGTATCACCGCGGGAAGGCGTTGGTTCCTCATATTTTTTTAGGATTAAAATGCTAATAGTAATCAGGTTCGACGTTCAATTTAAGTAGCTTAATTTTACCACAACGAGATGTTTTAGCTACTGAAAAACATACTCGTAAGACATTTAATTTAAGCCGTGAAATTAAACCTATTCTGTTTTTTAATAATATTCTGATATAACTTAATATGGGAGACTATTAAAACGTTTCACACATTGACTCCAACATAAATTCGTATTTGCATATTGTCCATCAAAATCGAGTGAAATTCATCGTTACGAGGCCGTAGATCGAAATGCATACTGATAATTGAATGGTAAAATATTAACATAAGCAATACATGGAATCGCAATAAAACTGTCTATGTCAGTTTGGTTTGATCGTTTAATCCAACAGTTTGTTTGTAATGCAGACAAAATTACTGGCAACACTCCATTTGATATTAAAAACCGGTTGGTAATATGAAAAACATAAAATAGCCACTGATCATAATATGACTACTGAAATTCGTAAAAAAGTAAATTACAAATTCAGTTCTCTCTTTAATGCAGGAAAGTCGGGCCTTATTTGTAATGCAGTTTCACCTCACAATATCACGTTACAGCATTAAAATCTCAGCTCGAAATTAACTTAAGGTACAGTCACCCGCACGGTGTTTCATACAAACTAAAATAGAGTCCGAAAGTATTAACTAGAAAATAATCTATACTAATATTATAAAGCTGAAGTGTTTGTTTGTTTGAACGCGCTAATCTCAGGAACTACTGGTGCGAATTGAAAAATTATTTTTGTGTTGGATAGACCATTTATTGAGAAAGGCTTTAGGCTATATAACATCACGCTGCAACTAATATGAGCAAAGAAACAATGGAAAACGTGAAAAAAACAGGGAAAATTATTCATCTTTGAGGGCTTCCGTTGCGTGTGCTGCAAAAACGGTTCAAGATATCAAAAAAATATGTATCAAAGAATTATTCCTCTTAAAATGATCTAACAAAATGTCCGCAACAGTATACCTATATGTCTATCTTTTAAGATTAACTCACTAGAACCGTTTTATGGTAATAACAATTCCATGCGGACGAAGTCGCTGGTACAGCTAGTAGTTGATAAAACCACAGTGTTGCTTGTTCGGGTGTCGCCACAGACCTACTGGTCTTATACTTGAATTTTAATGCAATTAAAAACAATCAGAAAAATTGAGAACCTCAGTTTTTTGACCTCAGTTAAAAATCAATATAGTTTCATTGTTTCGTTACAGTTATTTTTAGATTTTACTAGCTGACCTGGCGAACTCTGTTCCACCTTAGAGGCAATAAATAACCAGATTTTGGATTTTATTCAATTCAATTTAAAAAAAACGGGGTAAAAAGTAGCCTATGCCCGTCTCCTGGTTCTAAGCTACCTCCTCATCAATTTTCAGCTCAATCCGTTCAGCCGTTCTCGAGTTATAAATGGTGTAACTAACACCACTTTCTTTTATTACATATAAGATTTACAACCAAATAAAAAAAAAACTTTCAGAAGACTTGATAACTTTCTTTTTTTGAAGTCGGTTAAAAATTCAGTCTTACTGCCAAATAAATGATTTTTGAATTTGTATGAAAAATCACTGCCTTGCCTTAAATCTCTAACAGCGAGTTACATTACACCTGGACTGAAATTCAGGCGAAATTCCCCGCCACGTATCATATGATGGACAGGATAATCTGACAAGGAAATCTAGTTTGCTCACTAATCGGCCTACCTAGCTATTGTTGCAAGTCTGCTACTTTCGAAATGCTTTTAAACTAGAATGTGTTATTTAGAAGTTTACTTTGAAAGTGGTGGGAATGTTAGAGCTTGTGACAGTTCTAATTTTAATAGTTTATTTAGTCAATCTTAACAGTAACAGTCTAGTAAATGAATTAGTCGAACTCATTACTCGATAGAAAAGATAGATTTAATATTGTAGATGACATAAAACAGTTATATTGTTCATTTACTCATCAGGTGGACCGAAACCGACCCCTTAAAATTAGGAATATGGTTAGCTAAGAGAAACAAGAATAATTCGTATCTGGGATATTATAAAAAACTGACCCACACATATCCAAAAGTCTCCACATACATAAAAGCCCCACACATCCCTCCGCACCCATCACTCGATTATCCGTCACTCGATAAAATTTCACGGTGAATTTTAATCGAGTATCCCTAGTAGGTAGGCCGGAGCATCGTCAATAATTCATGCGGTAGGCACGCCGCGTGGCCGCCAGCCGTACCTAATTGATTCCTGATGCGGATGAGGCCCATCGCATCACTGCCTCCTTCTACTGCCCCTCAGAGATCCACGCGCTTCATTACGTACTTACATCGGGAAATCATACCACGCTATTGGATTCATAGCGCGGTAAATCGGATGCTAAATAAATGGACGGTGCCAAGTGGGGATTGTGTTGGCCTTGACCGCTGCTTTGTTGGTTTTTCGGCTTGCAACGGTGAATTGTAGCGAGTATAATCGAGTGAAATCTTGTTTCTAAAGGATGAAAAGGTTGCATTTATGTAGGTATATCACATAAATAAATAGAGTAAATAGGTTTCTCTTAGGCAAACGTGCAACATCAATGAATGTAAGCTTACTGTGCAACATATAAGAACTACAGTGGCGCTTTACACCAGGTAGGCTGTAGTCAAACGTTGGTCTATTACATGTTAAAAATACATAACCGGTTTGAAAACACATGAAAGCCGAAGTTGACCCCTGTTATACGACCTTACTTATTATTTTATAAAACCTGTCACTCACCATTACCAAACTAACTATAAAAGACTTAATTTCCCTAAAGAAAATAAAGCTAAAAATCGAACTTTCACCAGCAATAAATAAAATTAGTATGTCTTCTATCTGAATGCACTCCGTTAATGAAAAACTATCTCGTTAAGAGTCGCTTTGCGATCTCAAGAACAGTTTCAATAACAAAGCTGTAATAGTCGTACCTACTCCGCGTCGGGAGTAAACAAGAGCTAATTTCCATTTTAAATTCAGTTAAAACGTTCCATTTTGTTCGATGTAAGTTATGCAGCTCAGCTGTTTGTCATTCGGGACACATACATAATCTGAGAAGCCGTGATCTTGAACGTCGAATGACACTGCTCGACTCACTATTCTGAATGTATCTTAGTTTTGTTTATATTATGTTCTGTTTCTTACACATCTACTATTATCTACTATATCTACACATATGTATAATAAAGCTGAAGAGGGTCAAAAATCTGAACATAGAAGGCATTAGGAAAAAAATTGTTTGGGTGTTCTTTAAATCCATATCAGAACACGTTTCAGTAGTTTTTAGTTTTTTTTTTCTGTTTGTCTGTTTATTTAAACGCTCATAATACAAACACGTCTTAACGGATCATCATGATTTTTAGTATGCAAGTAGTATGAGGCCTTAGAAGTGTCATAAGCTTACTTTTTATCTCAGAATAATGCGAGCGAAGCCGCGGTCGACCACTAGTACATATATTAATAAAAAACAATTGATGTACGTAATAGCTTGGTTCTATTATTAATCTATATTGAGAATTTGAAAACACAAATCTTTGTATCTACTTTTAAATTACATACACGATACGAATATAAAATCTCAAAACAACTTGAAGTTCATTAGCCTCTATTGAATAATATATTGATGTACAGCTATAATTTCAAATGCCAAATTAAATTACATAAAATTAAAGAGTAAAATGTCCCATTTTTTACCTATTGTCTTCGCAATCGAGTAATAACAGTGTTCTTAGAAGCATATCGATGTAATTCGTGTAATTTCAAAGTAGGCAGAGAATGGTGACTATTTTATGACATGCAAGTGACTTTGACGTTACTTGACGTGGCGTTCCAAATTACAGGAACAATTTTATTTATAGTTTTCTTTGTGTGGCACGTTGGTAACTTACTGGAAATGTTACAGTTAGTGTAACAATTAAATTCGAAAAAGTATGTTTTAATATTGTTACATTAAATCTTGTTTTATTGTGTAAATATAGTTTCATTATATAACTCGTTAATAAATTAAAAATAACCTTTGTGCATATGCCGCTTAAAAAACAATTGATTTATTTTTATGTCAAACTCATATCAATCCTTAAACCAATACAAAAAAAGATTTAAAATCTACATACGAGTAGCTATTGCAGTTTTAGTAAATTAACTTACATAAATAAAAATAAAAAATAAATAAGTATTTCAAGACATATCACACAGCGCCGTCTAGCCCCATACTAAGCTTACGCTTGTATAAATGAATTATAAGTAAGCTTTTAATTTTTACCCGTCCCATACAATAAACTTACAACTTCCCACTAAAAATACCTCGAAACATTATACGAGACAGCGTCGAAAACCTGCCTTCACGCGACGCGACAAAATGTTAGTTGCGACAGTGACGCGACAAGCGACGTCGTGTCGCTTGACTGACGCTAATGAGATATGCGATGAGTAATTTGCTTATGCGCTCGCTTGCATACGGAATAAGGACATGCGGTGACGTTTAGTAAAAATTATGTAGCTTCAAGGAGACGAGGTTGTAAGTTTTCAAATTTGGCGAAATTGCGGCGGTGCCGCAGAGTCCATTAATAAAAAAAAAAAAAAAAAAAAAAAAGTTTTTAAATTTAGAGTTTAATTTTTTTTTAATGTTTTATGTAGGTAAGTACTAATTTGATTTATTTATGTATTTATTTAGTTAGTATTGAAATGAGGATGGTGTGCTTCTGTTACCCAAATTTTTGATTGACAACTTAAGTAGGCAGTTACACATGAAAATACTTTATTAATATTTTCATGTGTTTTGCTTATTGTGTGAATTAATTCATACATACTGGAATCAATCTATTATTTTTTGCACATAATAGCATCAAAAACCAAATACCGCAATACTAGCAAACTCCAGGGCAACTGAAAAAAATATCACCTTAAAGTTTGTTCAAAATAACTTTCTCAGTATTAAATCTAGTCGTTTGTCCCTCTAATCTAGCAAGCTATACATAGTTCACAGTATAGTTTTGAATACATGTCAGCTGCAGTAATTACTGAATACCTTTTGCACTTAGCAACTATGTTCATTTAATATCCTATTAAACGCGTTCCTTACACGCTTTATTATGTCTTAAAAGCTATCGTAAAATAACAGCAAGTGATTTAAACTGTTGTAAAATAACGCAGCTGTTAAGTAGTCGGTGTAATAAGGGATCAGGTTGTTAAAGTTATAATTATTGTTGGAAATTACATTTTGGGAGGCTCGACTGCGGGTGAAATGGTTTAAAACAAGCCATGTTGTACATAGCTGTTATAAGTAAATAACGATTGTTATACAGTTTTCAGTGATTACACTTGTATATTAACTTTATAATTATGTTGAATTTAGTGTTTCTGTTTTCTAGTAAGTACCACATCCTAACACAACCAATATTGGAACTACTATTTTTACTGATGATCCAGTACATTTTATACAATTGGAAGTTCATTTTGTAAGAAATGCAGCAAGAATCAAACCTCTCAACCATAAATCGAGCTGACCATGCATACTCACTGATTGCCAAACTCTACGAAGCTCAAAACAAAGCCTTTGCAATTGTCTATCGCATAAAAGTCGTGAGACGTCTTGCCGTGTGTCGTGTTCACAATAAATGGCCGCCAACAAATCCAGTTACGCGGAGCGAGCCTCGACAATTGATAGAGAAACTGTGTGCAACGATGAAATTTAAAAAGTCATTTATTTCGAAATGCTTTTTCTCGGAACGCTCGCGGCGAAGCGATATCAATTTTATTTTCCGTTGCGGCTCCCACCGCAAGGGTACCTAGTCCGTACCGACAACAGTGGAATCACGGCAAAAAATGAATAACATCGCAGGTACATGGGTAGGGTGGTAAACTCGCTGCAAGGACATGACATGACCGCGGAAATGTAGACGGGTTCAAAGAGTAGAACGCAGTTACTGTAAATTTGTTGTGGTGAATTTGCTTTTTTACATATACCAAACATATACATTCATAGTTCAGTCTTAAGAACATAAAACAAATGTTTTGCTTTATTAATTCATCTGCAAGCTATAAAAGTATAAAAAAATCTTTCATATAAAAATTACAAGTAAAATATCAAATTCATTAGTAGACAAAGGATAAGTATCAGCTTTCAAGTTATTTAAACGTGGATTCAATCAGATTAGGAACTTAATCCCAAACTAATAAATATATTCTCATAGAAATATCGACCTTCTCCAAACCAGACAAACCCGCCAGAAACATCCATACACTACTTGCACCGCTTCCGTAGTTTCTCCGTCGCTTAAGGTAGCTATTTTTATTTTAATCCATTTTCTTCGACATCGGAGATCACCGGACATCCGCCGCCGAAGCTCGGTCAATGCAATTAAGTTTTGATCGTATAACGACACATTTTCTAGACATTTTTCTTCTATCGGCAATTACGTAATGTCAGGGCAGTGTCTTGCAATATTCTTTAGACAGGAGATGCGCATTTTTAGCGGGTGAGTGGTTTCTAAGAAATTATTATAAAATAAAATGATGTGAAGATATTTAATTGGCAATCGCAAGCGATTACCAGTGTTAAGCAAAGATCGACGTGGTCAGTCTTTGGATGGGTGACTGAAAAGTGGCATTCCATTTTGGGTGGTGGCACGTAAAATTGTAGGTCCCAGCTGATTGTTTAGTAGGATAGTCGGTAAGCCATGTCAGAGGCCCTTACGGCGGCTTGATAAACTCTCGACACCAGAGCCCACTCTAATTCTATAAGAAGAAGATGTGAAGATCTTTGCTTCTTTGGCGGAAAAACAAACATAAAATGAGATTTGTAACTTAATTTATTTCATTCACGTCATCTGCATGTTCTTTGCACTCGTTTTCAAAACAATGAATGAATGAAAAGAAGAAAACTAAATACTTTTCGTACACACTACTGTTTGATTATTGATATTTTTTTTTGTGAGTCTTTATGTCTATGTTTACTGGCCCAGACAACTATTCTGGCACTTTCATAAATACTGAATATGGAGTAGCAATAGTCGTTTTAGCGCCCAAAATGGCTAGAAATAAACAATTTACATACAAGCAATATACTGTAGGGGCGAATACAATTCGCCTAGATTGAATAGAATCTCAATTTTTTTCCTATTTCACTTATGGATCGTCTCATTTGTATTCGAAGCTAGCATGTGGGTCGCGTCTACACACAGTTGTTCTTAGATCAAGATTATTATATACGTACCTATTGGAGTAAATATATAAAGAAATGTTTTCGTACTAAGACACTGTAGGTAAGTTTGTTAAATTGTATTGTCAAGGATAAGTCCTTGAAAATACAATTTAACAAACTTTTTTTGTAATATTATGTAACACAGCGAAAAAATGCAAAAATCACTCTTTTTCAGAACATTGAATGCCACTCAGCTCACTACTGAAAGAAAATTATTTTGTTGTCCGCATGCCTGGATACTTTTCACCAAGTATAAAATGCGCAAGGAACGTAAGCTTCTGTTTTTATTTACAGTTATTATGATATTATTATATATTTATTTACATTTAAGTTTTACTACTTAGAAAAACAAATTAGAATATTTTTGCCTACTAACTAACTTCATAAAATCGTATTGTTTGTTTTCGAAGTACAAAACTGGTTGCTAGGGTGAAAATATTGAAGGTGTCATCAAGGTCATCTTGTTTACGTCCTACAGATACAGTTAAAGTGGTTTTTACTTTCAAAACAATGCTAATACCCCACAGCTGTCGGTCAAAACAATGAGTTACAGACAGCTTGCGATTATATCGAATTTTGATGAAGGAGACGAGATATTTGTAGTTTTTTGACGCACAGATGTTGTGGTAAGGTTCAACTTTCTTTAATAGTACTTAAAAAAATATGAACAGTATTTACTTGAAATAAAAATGTAAAATTAGATCCATACAGATGATTAGATTCCATAATTCCTGCAGCCCCATTTCACCATCGCACGAGTAGAGGCACGGCCAGGAGGCACCGTTATACAGTTGAGGTTCCAAAGACTCGCACCAAGCGTTTTGCTTCGACTTTCATCGTGTGAACAGCCAAACTATGGAACTCCTTGCTCGAATCTCTATTCCCCTCGAACTATAATTCGTCGGTCTTCAAGTCGAGAGTAAACCGGTTTCTTTTAGGCAAACGCGCTAAATCGTAGATTATAACGTTGCTTAACATCAGGCAAGTTGTAGGCAAGCGTGAGCATATTTCATGTAAAAAAATCTATTGAAACAGCAACGTAAATAATTTTAAAAACAACACAAATTTAAATACAAGATTTTAAAAAAAAACTAAAGGATTCGACATATTATTATGTATATTTTATATTATATGATTATATGTTATTAAGTTTATATAAAATATCAAAAAATGTAGGAACAACTTTGTAGGCTTTAAGTAGCATTGAACTTAATTCCTATTGTTACGACTTTACTAACAAGAATAGTAGTGAACAGCCACTTTATTTACCTAGTTAAAACAAATATAAACGTCATCATTTACAAAGAGATTACGCGTACAATAAAGCATAATCATGTAACATAAAAAAGCTTCGTCATCATCCAATTTCCTGCTCTTTACTTATTCACCACAAAAATAAGGACAGATATTTTACGACAGAACCAATTATTGCCATCAAACAAAATACACTTAACTATGATGACAACAAAAACCTCTCGTCAAATTAGTGAGGTGTTATGAAAATCCCAATTATTTGTGTTAACATCTTTCGTACGCCCTGTTTATTTTGATAACCTCATTCAATATGGTCAACATTATCGAGTACATAATAAGTTTTGCTATAATATTTACCCTTTCTCCTAGTCTTTGAGTACAGCAAAGACCGTATGTATATGTATACCCCGAACAAAAAGTGTAGAAATAGAAAAAAATTCTTAATTCTTCTTCTAAACTTAAAATAAGCACGACTGTTATCAAAATTTATAAAGAAACAAAAGTTTATTAGGGATAACATTTTATTTTTGTGATCTCAACAATGTATTTGCCAGGAAAAGGAGAAATAAATTGAACAAGTAGAACAAGTGGCGCCGCCACATTTTCTGCACTTTTTGGTCGGGGTATAGTCGTGTAATTGAGCTTTGCTTGGGTGACTTTTTCAGGTACTAATAAATCAAATAGATACCAAGGAAACTACTCCTACATATTGTACAATGAGTTTGGGGGACGGCTTAATTTTGAAAAAATCCAATTTTCTACTATTAGATTTTTTTTGAGGATATGAAATATGGTTTATAAAATATTTTATTCCACCTATTAGCTATACTATGAACTCCCAAATGAGAAATTTTTAAGGCTTGTAGGAGGTTCACACGCCAAAATATCACTAAATTAGCACACGCACCCGTGACTCCATAACATAAAAAGTAAAATGGCCGCCATTTTACTTAGGTAGCATAAAAAAAAACAAAGCGTGATTTGTCGATTAATTTGTCTATATATCTTACCCTTAAAGTCTGCGACATCGTTCCCCAAACACATATGTACTACAGAAGAGTATCTATTATTTTAGCACTCAATTTTCATGAAATCATTAGAACTTATATAGATAAACCGATACATTCATACATAATCTAGGGGTACGGGTTCGATTCCCGCATAACACAAGTAATTATGAATACTAAAATTTGTAATTACTTGTGTTGAGTCTGGTCGTTTTTATGTATAATAAGTATGTATTTACAAAAGAAAAGTATATATGTATTATATCCGTTATCTAGTACCCATGATACAAGCGTAAGCTTAGTATGGGGCTAGATGGCGCTGTGTGATATGTCCTGAAATATTTATTTTTATTTATTATTTATATGTGAGTATGTAAAAAACCTCTTAAAAAACATGGATATGCGTAACACTAACAGGAACCCAAGGCGTCTATTACGAGATATGAAAAGTAAAGCGTTTATAATGCGAGCTGGAATGAAGTATGGGCTGAAGTTAGAGAGAGAAAAGATAAGAAAATAATGCTCGGTCGTATATCATCACAATCGCCTGTGCCGGCCACCGACCCTCCTCACCGCCGAAATATTCAACTAGCAAGTATCGCAAGTGCCGGATTTGCAGATTCCACTCGGTTTTAGGCGCCTGTGCGTAAGTCGGACCTTGGACTTTCACCTTTACATAGCTTAGTCTCTTTCTGTATCTACGAGATTTAAATATGAGTAAACAGAAAAGCATTATATTTATACTCACATTACCTACATTACCTATCTATTTTCCCATTTTTTTTTTTTGTATAAATGTTTTCAACATTTTATGTCACTCCCAAATTTTCTAATCGCAAAAAAATGTTGGCACATTCGTAATCCTTAGCCCAGTTGTAAACTTTACCAAATCCTCAAAATAACTTTGAATTAAAAACACGCACCTATGTAATTAATTACCATTTACAGTACTCACACATGAGATCCCCGAAATGGCATTAAAACAAGGATAATTACCAACCAAAGCCCCTATCCCGTCGACATCACGTTCAAAGGACACCTCGTTGTACTATGAAAAACAAGAAATACACAATCTCATCCTGTCTCACTAATATTTCAAGGTTGAATTTTGTGAGAATATATGACTGTGTTTTGTATGTTTGTATTTATTTAATCTTAACTGGTTGAACTGGTTTTGAGAAATTTAATTTACTAGATAAGCACATTAGTTTCTTTTTATCCAGGATTAACGAGGATAATATTGCGAAGTGCCAACAGTGCCAATTAAACCTACATGATTTATCAATTACTTACATTCATCATCTGCATGCTGATTAAGCTTTCAACATAAATTATATTATAACTGGGCTCGGATTGGCTTACACAGAACGTCTGATTTCCGAAGGACGGCAGGTGGACCAAAATATTAACGGACACGAGACCCATGATCGGCTATAGAAACAAAAGTCACTCACCAATGCGGTGAGTTGACGACATTGTAAAAACTGCAGAGAAAACCTGGATTCAATCTGCACAGGACCGGGATGAGTGGCGCACAAGATGAGAGGCCTATGCTCAGCAGTGGGCGATAACGGGCTGATGATATATAAGACATTTAGGTGTCCCAAGCTTCTTTCTACTGTGCAGTATCCCGTCGGAATGTTTAGTGCGGTCCCGGTCCACTACGCTAACACGGCGTTGGAAATGTAATTGACAACCCTCTTGCCATTTACTAGGATTGGGCTGTCCGATGGACGCTGGGTGAAGGATGTTTGAAGTCACTGCTTTAGAACATCGGGTAACTTATTGGTGTAAGGATGTAGTGAAGCGAATGCTTTGTAGATTGAGGCGTACATGTACAAGAATAGTTGTATGGTCTAAGATGGTTGTCTAAAAATCGGTTTAATAGGTAGGTTCTTTAGAAAATCGGATTCGACAAATACTTATCTAGTATGGTAGTCGTTAAGCCATGTTAAACTCTGGACACCAGAGTTAGCTACTCTCATTCGATAAGAAGCAGAAGAACACAAATACTTATGATAAGTATCATATGTATATACTCTCTCTCTCTAAATATCATAGATACTCGTCTAAAAATATATAGATACATAATACCTTTACATATGTATATGAAATATTGCTGAAGACATATATCTATTCAATGCTTGCGCAAACAACAGTATTTCACTAAGTACAGCAACACATAACAAACCCAGTTGCCTATACACTATTAAACCGTCTTTAACTCAATACAAATTTCATCATTCTCCAATAGCCGGATGAGTGGCGGAAAACATTAAGGAATAACTACTCGCTAAAGAGCCCACTAAGTGATATTACATAAGCTGATGACAACGCGATTTCAGTACAGGGGTAGATAAATAACGCAATTAGTAAAGTGATTGATAGTTGAACCGGAACACGGCGTGGATGGTTATCTAATACGATTGCCGATAGTGATAGTGGGTTTCTGCTCCATAAATAATAGGGGAGATGTATAAGGATATGTGTGAGTAAATATCGTGTTAGGTTGTGGCTTGTGAGTGTGAATTTTCTAAAACAGAAGAATGTCTAAAAATAAATATTTGTAGGCTTAGATTCGAATCAAAAATACACAATTGCATATACAACTTAGCTTACGCAAATACGATTTGTAAGCCAATTGTTGGTATCGTGACTAATTTATGACTGAACAATGCCAAATCTAATTGGTTTAGTACAACCCAAAATCAGTAATATGTTTTTTCAACGCAGTGCGTCGTGCGACCCATTTATTGTGGTCAATTTGGCGTAATGTAATCAATTGTTGAACCAATAAAATAAATCACAGTGGACAGTTTTAATTGATACGAAACAGTATTAACTACGGACCCGCCCGTTCTATACCTAACACTGCCACGATATTGGGAAATGGAAAACGCGGAAGAAAAATTGCTGTTATTAACTGTTATATTGTACCATGGTTGTCGGTCGTAATGTTATACATACATAGGTGTGTAGAACAAAATCAGGCATTAAAATATACATACAACATACAATAATAACATACGTGTATAACCACTTACTAGGCGCCCTTTAAATGTATAAAAAAATCGGCTTTTTTTGATGTGATACAAAAATATTAATTGATCAATCACAAAATGGAATATTTAGCACTTATGTATTAACAATAAAACACCAATTTTATTGTTGGATCTTGGATATCTGTATGAAAGTTTAGAATTGCTAGTCTCAAGCAATAAGACGAATTTTAAAATGCCAATAAGTCAAATGCAACTAAACTGCAAAGAGTAAAACGGTTAATAACGCAATGTAAATTAATTATTAGAGTCCGTACAACATAACTCTGCGCGCAACTGGCAGCAGCACTTATGCTTAGAATTGGCCTCTGATTAAATTGCAATATGAACATTTTAGTTCCAATTTTATCCGCGCGCAAAGTTATCTTGCTCGAACTACAGCGTAAATTGGAACTATAAACCGCAAATTGAAACGTGGATGCCATGAATAGCTAAGTGAAATGTCATTTAAATTGAACACAATAATACAGGTGCAAAATAGCATCCAATTGTGATCTTTGCTATATATAACAAGTACCTACAACTAACTAACTTAACTAACTTAACAACTTTGGATCAAGATACGGTCAGTTTTGTATGCGCTGGTACATCGGTCGATGTTGCTGTCCCTGATGAAGCAGTGGAGCGACCCGAGGACGAAGCGGCCGGGAGTAGTGACATCGCCTCGCCTCCACCCCCACCACCCCAGGCCCCCGCGCCCGTGTCCCGGCGGGCCGCTCGCGCGGCGGCGCGCAGTCTGCGTGCTGCCGCGGTCCCAGAACATACGTTCTGAAGATGGATGTCATAACATCCGAAACGCGTAAACAACTTACGCGATTTACACGTGAGTGAAAACCGTTTAGTTAATATATTAAGTACCTACAATGTAACAAATATACCATATAAAATAAAAAAATAGAAATTTATATTAATATATAATTATTAGCCTTGCAATACATTTCTCTCTAATTTCCATATCAGATTCAGATTCAGATTTTTTATTGACCAATAATTATAACAATCGTCATTTATGGTAAGTCACATTTTACATTATTAACTTATTATCTAATTAATATTAATTTATTTTATTTTATTTTATATCTGGGATAAGAAACGGATTCCAATACTTTCAATGTTGTCAATTTATAAATGAATGGTTCTGTTTCCCATTTATGTACCTACTATAATGGTATGATGACAAAGATCTCTCGTAACCAAAAACAAATGCCTCGCCACGTTTACTAACAATCACAGTACAGCAATAAAATACTCGTAGCGCCAGCCTTTGAGCCGCCATGATTGAGCGAACTCAACGCGCCTGTGTATTTACATATCAACTTAATTAACGAATTCACTGTAGCTCATTATCCATTCAAATCGCAATCGCAGTTTTCCCACGTTAGCCGATTTTCCGGCGAAAACTCAATGAAAACTTCATAACAGTGTTGACTTTGCGCTCGAAAACGGATCGCGTAATGGCCTTTGTCGAGCGCAAAAAGCGACTGATCCGGTCCAGATCCGCTTTGTATGTTGTATGGCCCGTTTGCTTTAGTCAGTTGACAACATAATTATCGACTGTTGTGCTGCAACAGCTAGTTCGTAGTGCAGGGCTTGTACATACCTTGTAAGTAGCGAATAGTCGCTCAACTTGCCACGACTCTGCGCGACTTGCTACGACTAAGGGAACTAAGCGTGCAAGATGTTACTACAATTACAACACATGCTCTTCTATAGGTACATTTGTCAGTTTTCAGTCAGTTCATCAGATTAATTTGCTAAAACATACATTAAAAAGTAATAAAATTTTGATATGGTTAAAGGATTTCAAAGATGCACTGAGACAAACCTCAAGACTTTTTAAAAGTTTTATCACATGATATGTTATGATATAACGTTGGACGGAACTTTATAATTGAGTACACTTAAAACAAAAAGCATAGCCTGAAAAGTTATGTAGGTAACTGATCTAGTCAATGCGTTTCGTATTTTTGTTGTTACAATACGATAAGACTTCAAGGCGTAGCACCGACTCACACACATCACAATTAAATAAAACGACAATCAAAATTAACAAGTACAACCCAGTTTGTTAAGACTTTACTTACTGTCACATTGTAAGTCCACCACGAAATGGGCCGGTCAACGTACCACACGAAATAGATGCGAGCTCTAAGCCTGAAAAGGCTTCTTTGTAAATATGCACTCTTATAAGCAAGAAAATAAAGTTGAGAATAGCTTTAACCTTAAATTTTCAACCTCACACCACCGCTTAACGCTAAACCATGTCAACTGGCCTGAACCGACCTTTTAATTAAGTAGGATCGAGATATCTATTTGACTTGACATGTCTTTGTTCTACATTTTTTGTTAGCCCTAGCTTCGTGTAACAAGATTACAACCAACGCAATAAAAATCACTCGATCACAGCCCATATTATTTGCTAAATTTTCCCCTTATTAGTTCTTGAACATTACCTACCTTATATAAAAACTTATCTATTCCAAGTTTATATTATTTTGTAACATAAATCCCATAACGCCACCCTAAACTGTGAAATGATAAATTTGTCTCATATCAGTAGCTTCAAGCCTACGGCGAAGCCTCAAGATGCATTACGATGCGACTCGTCACAGCCTCCTGCAGTTGCGAAATAAGTCAGACTGTTTGAACTAGATGGCGCTAAGATACATTAAATTGTTAGCTGAAGATATAATAATTTTAAATATAGGGTTATTATGAGAAGAGAGTGTACTTTCTTTTCACTTACTTTATTGTTTGTTGGAACGTGTAGTTGTAATTGAGTATTTTATTGATTTAGGTTGATAATAATACTTAACTGATACTATTTCTGTAGTGTAACGTATTTAAAACTACAATAAAATAGGTATTCCTTAATGTTGGTTTTTATATTATAACAAAATTTTAATTAGGACACCACTGCCAGATTTGGAAGATTCATCATCATCATCATCATCATCAAAGTCATCAATGACCTTGCTAATTTTTTATACTAATGAGTAAAATAAATTGGCCACTCTATAATGTAGTTTAATGTTTCGTACCTACTATTGAAAAAAAACCTATAAAATTTTACTAAGCATCTATTTAATATCTGAAAGTAGGTAGTACGCACATACACACATGTGATTTGTAATACCTATAATATACAATACACAGAACATCCTTCTATAATTCAATTTCACTCCACAATGTGTGTACCACGTGTCGATGACAAGTTTTTTCCCTTCCTGCAAATAGCTTTTTGTAACTTTGTTTCTGGTTAAAAACGATCTGTCAGTCAACAACTGTGGGGGATGTAACTCAACCGATGATGTTACATAGTTGCTAGGACGGTTGAAAAAAAAAGATTTAAATAGATAGATAATGACTTAATAATTAATTTGACATAATACATATATGATGATGATGATGATGCTTTCCAAGCCGATTTCGGCTACGTATATAATGTAGGACATATATGGGTATATTATATTTTCAATAGTAGGGTGAACATATGATTGTTTGATAAAATACAATGCATAATATTTAAAAGTGGGTGCAAAGAAAAAAAAAAATATTTATATGGAATACTCTTTTACACAAAACCAATTTACACTATTCAGCGATAGTTGCACGTCTATTTTTTTTTTTTTCTTTTTGTAAATTTCTTGATTATTATATTTTCTACCTTTGTAGTACCTTATCTATAAATTAATAAGTTTAATCCAAGTTATTGTTTTACAAACACAGACGAGTGTATTGTTTTAATCTATACTATAAGTAATAATATTATAAAGCTGAAGAGTTTGTTTGTTTGAACGCGCTAATCTCAGGAACTACTGGTCCGATTTGAAAAATTCTATTTATGTTGAAGAGACATATATAAAGGCTTTAGGCTATATAACATCACGTTGCATTGCAACTAATAGGAGCGAAGAAACAATAGAAAATGTAGAAAAAACGGGGATAAATATTCATCTCTGAGGGCTTCCGTTGCGTGCGCTGCGAAAACGGTTCAAGATATCAAAAAAATGTGTATTAAAGAATTATACCTCTTGAAATGATCTAACAAAATGTCTGCAACAGTATATGTCTATCTTTTAAGGTTAACTCACTAGAACCGTTTTTATGGTAATAAGTAACTATTCCACGCGGACGAAGTCGCGCGCACCAGCTAGTGCTTAAATAAAATTAATAGATTTTAACAATCGATTTTAACCAATCAAGTTAATCATTATTTCCTGCATGATATTCAATAATTTTAGTCTCCATAACTCGCATTGCCTTGTACCGAACTCCATAGAATAGTGGACCTAATCAGCATTAAACTGTTGCCTGTGGTGCTGTCTGTACCGCCCGACATGTGTCAATCTCCAGAGGATAGGTTTTATAATTAGACACGTCCGGACATAGCAACACATTCTATGAATTAATATTCATGCTGATCATAGTATAAAAAAGCTAGTTTAGTAGATAACCTAAGCTAGACTCTTTGAATGTGAATATATCTATCTATACACATAATAAAGCTGAAGAGGGTCGAAAATCTGAACATTGAAGATATTAGAACAAAAAGTTTTCGTACAATGATTTTGGATTTGGTTTTGGTTGACTGGCCTGTTAGCTTAGTTGGTAGTGGCTCTGCCTTCTAATCTAGGGGTTGCGGGTTCGATTCCCGCTTGACACAAGTATTTATGAAATTTAAAATTTATAATTACTTGTGTTGAGTCTGGTCGTTTGTATGTATAATAAGTATGTATTTACAAAAGAGAAGTATATAAGTATTATATCCGTTATCTAGTACCCACGACACAAGCGTTTGCTTAGTGTGGGGCTAGATGGCGCTGTGTGCAATGTCCCGGAATTTAAAAATCGATAGTAAAACACGTTTCACCAGTTTTTATAATTTCTGCCTATTTATCTGTTTTTTGCTTATTTGTGTATCTGTTGATTTAAACGCTCGTCACGCTATAACGGCTGAACGGATCAACGTGTTTTTTTTTACAATGAATGGATTTGCACTTGACCGTATTTCGTGATTTTTGGTATATGTATGTCGTATGAGATCTCTGGAGTGTCATAGGCTACTTATTGTCCTGAAATAATCCGAGCAAAGCCGCGGGCGTCCATTATCAAGAAAAAATCAGATAAAACGTTATTTTCTTTTTGCATATATTTGATTTTGAAGTTTTAAGGTACAGTCTAGAATACATTATTATTATTATGTTTACAATTTGATGGTGTTTTTTTTTCTCGATCATCAATAAAATACATTACAGACTAAAAAAACATATAAAATCTACTTTTTCAATTCTAGTAGTCTGAGTTTTTAATAGAACAAAAAAATAAGTGAAATCTTTGCGAAGAACTTAAAATACTTTTATCGAAAGGCCGTTCCTTGCCTGACCTCTAACACTTGTCAACTAACTTCCCTCCATTTTCGCTCTAATCTTAATTGAAAATTCAATCATTTATTCATCCAATCGTCGTTAAGGTTCTTTAATAGCTTGCGTGGCTTTTTCTTCATTTTTACTTTGCATTGTAATAGCTAGCTAATTTTCTTGCGGTCGTATCCTCTGGAACTTTTTTGAAAAGCCCTCAATTCGATTAACTGGGGCTTTTAGATGGAATTTTTGGTTTTAATATTTTAAAGGTATTGTGGTTAACTAACTGATTGAGCTATTTCAAATCTATGAGTCATACGCATCACCTTTTATGACAATGCTTATTTAAGAATAAAATATTATCTAATCAATCAGTGTAAATCCCTATCAATTTCCTTTCATGTATAATTCTATATCTTTTTTTATAGGTAAACCCAACGATCAACATAGTCTATCTATGAAAATCTGATACAAGCATTCGAGCCCAAAATCCATATGAAAATGTGTCTCCTCATAAATCTAACAGCGGATAAAAACAAACATATTTCTGATTGATAAACGAAAACGCGAGCACCAATTTGAGAAAATTATGCTACAGAAAAGAACCACCCCAATAAAGCGTAATTTTTATCACAATATTGTCGTGTTGTGCTGAATACAAACGTTTAGGAAAAGGAAAAAATAAAGTTCGTCATTTGTTATTATCATCCTGGCAGGACCACATAGCTTCATGAAAAAGTTATAGAAAAGCAGTATGACGACAAACATAAGCCGATCAAAAATACAAGAAAACTTTTCTATAAACTTTAAGAGTATAACATTATATTGTAAAGAAAGTTGTACACAATAGTTAGACTTATAAATTTAAAAAAATTTCATATATAAGGTCAAGTTTGTATTTTATTATAAGTTTTAGTTTGTAAGTTGTTTTTGTGTCTGTAAATAAATAAATGAATAAATACCGGATTAAATGTTATTAAATTGAAGCCTGGCTCTTAAGTTAAATCTGAATAAATGAAAGCGAAATGAAATAAAAGAAAAGTAAATATAACTGCATGCACACAAGTTATTGAGTTTCCAATATCGGGTGATAATGAAGAAGCAATATAACCGCGAAGCCTCATTTGATATTCATAACGTTAGAACTAGCGCGCTAAGCCGTCCAAAGAGGAACTTTATTTATTTATCCAATGATAGTGTTGCGGAGTTTTATCTACTTACTAGCTGTGCCTGTGACTTCGTTCGCGTGGAATAGTTATTTTGGGCATCATATTTATTTGTGCAAACAACCTCTTCAGCTTTATAAATTTAGCTGTTAGCCACGACTTGAACCGTTTTCGCAGTGCACGCAACGGAAGCCCTCAAAGATGAATAATTTTCCCCGTTTTTCCAGATTTTCCATTGTTCCTCCTATTAGTTACAGCGTGATGTTATATAGCCTAAAGCCTTCCTCGATAAATCGTCTATTCAACACAAAAATATTTTTTCAATTCGCACCAGTAGTTCTTGAGATGCGTTCAAACAAACAAACAAACTCTTCAGCTTTATAATATTAGTATAGATTTACCACTCGAGGGATTAATGTTTAATTTTTATTTTTATCGTTATCTTTAACTTCTTTGTGGTCAATAATTTGCATGGAATTAAAATGTAAGCAAGGCATTATATCAAAGTGCACTTATTATTATGTTGCATAGATTGATTGCTCTGCAAGCTTTCGAAGATGAAACTAAATTTTCTACTAGTACTACTATTTTTTATTAATCTTAAGTACTAATCAACGCTGTTAGCCCTTGAATGGGTATCCAAACAGGTAGACTCATTTTATTTGAGGCGCTTTTTTTTACATGATATAGGCTTACGCTTGACTACAGCTTCCGCAGCTCGGATTGCGCTTATAAATTTAGATTTTGGCTATCTTTCATTATACATGCAGTAGCGCCAAAGGTGATTGTATAAAACTTTCTAGACAAGTGTTGACCACCCTCATACGATAAAAATAATGTTGTTACAAGTGTTTGTTCGACCCTCTCTCGAATATAAACGAGACGTCTCACCTTGGACCAAATACACTATACAAGACTACGAACAATTTATAATTTATAGTTAAGTAAATCAATATAAATGTCGCGTAGATGAAGCTTCCACATTACATCTCTTTCCCACACATCACTCGCACTCAAAACCTACTCATGATTGGTTTCAATACCGGAAATAGCTAAATGCTTAGTCGCAGTTGGTCGCTTAAGAGCTAAGCCCCGCTCACCAACTCAAACGGGGCGGTTGACCATCTCGTGGAATACTTTTTGGGTTAGTTACGTTTCTACAGTGATCAGTTATTCGATGACACAAGACAAGTACACATACCGCCAGAAGAAAATGTAGAAATAATTGGCACATGCAAAACACGTCCA
The DNA here is from genome assembly GCA_964023185.1 of Macaria liturata. Lineage (NCBI taxonomy): Eukaryota > Metazoa > Arthropoda > Insecta > Lepidoptera > Geometridae > Macaria > Macaria liturata. Next base: position 8,883,104 of record OZ026812.1, on the reverse strand, counting down.
AGAGAGAATTTGCACAAATGTGAAACAATAAATGCTATCGCTGCTCTCAAGCGAAGCCAAGTGCTCAAACTTTGTGGGGATTTATTTCACTCTTTTAGCACTGTGGATGGACAGTATCATGGCTTCTATATTTTACTAGTTGTGCCCGCGACTTCATCCGCGTGGAATAGTTATTTAAGGCATTAATTATTTCATACATATTTTATTGATATCTTGAACCGTTTTCGCAGCGCACGCAATGGGGCTTCCATTGCGTGCGCTGCGAAAACGGTTCAAGATAGAATATTTTTATTTCTCAAAGATGAATAATTTTCCCCGTTTTTTCCACATTTTTCATTGTTTCTTCGCTCTTATTAGTTGCAGCGTGATGTTATATAGCCTATAACCTTCCTCGATAAATGGTCTATTCAACACAAAAAGATTTTTTCAATTCGCACCAGTAGTTCCTGCGATTAGCGCGTTCAAACAAACAAACAAACTCTTTAGCTTTTTAATATTAGTATAGATAAGCCCCAGAAAATAATAAATGGATAGGTCAATGCTTGGATACTACAATATTACCTGATTTTCAATTATTATTATTGAAATAGTTATTGAGATTGACCTGGGAGAACAGCGAGTGTTATTGTGGTTATTTTTTGTTAATGTAATTTATTTGCGATTTTACTCAAATCAAAGAGCTACTAATGTAATATCTATAAAACTATGGGACCACCTTTGAAATAAGGTCTACCAAACAAAAAAGAAATCCTTGATATCTAATCAAAATTGCGGAGTTATCATGATCAAACAAAATCAACCATTCAGTCACATTTGAAACTTCCTCAATTAACCGTTAAAAAACAGTTTTTTTGTCTCAAATACTGTCTCCATGTACTCTGTAGTTATGGTCCTATTATGCCGTTCCCAGCAACACAACATAAATAATAATGCGGCCGTTAGGGGTCGTTACAGTGAGACCCGCGGAGTGACGGAGCTACTCAGACGCACTAAGTCTAGGCTCGGTGAAAAACGCTCGCGAAGCAATAAGTTGTTAGACGTTTTTGCTTTATAGTTTCTTTAGTACAGTGGTATAGGTGCATTTGTTTAGTTTAGATTTTTTTTTGTAATAATGTTTTTTTCGATTAATAAACTAACGTTTTCTAACATGACACAATGGTAGATTTGCAGTAGAATATTAGGCAATAAGTTATCAGTACGTCAGAAGTGTACTCTTCTGACGTAATCAGTACGTGAGCTCTGAGGTAATTGTGAAAGTGTTTTAATGTTGACATTATGAGTTCTTTAAAAAGTAAAGTTATTAAATTGATATACTTACTGTTGTCAAGTTGTTTTAAGCTTATTCATTATTGAGTCTTAAAATAGTAATGACGATTATCCTACCTCATAACATCTACCTGCATGCCAAATTTCAGTCCGATCCGTTCAGTGGTTTGTGCTGTGCGTTGATAGATCACTATATCAGTCAGTCAGTCAGTCACCTTTAGGTTCTTTTATTTATATTTTCATTGAAATATCTTATTCAAGATCTATTAATATGATAATACTACAACAATCCACACATCCTACATTGCAAGTCATGTAGATAAAGCTCAAAATGGCTCGAAGCAGTTGCACATCCGCAGTGTTGAGACGGCGTCCACCGGTATCTGGCTACTCTTTGCGAGCCCCATTGAAGCCGTGATGAAAGGCGGGTCATTACCTGAAACAAAGGAGGGAAACCACTCAAACTGTGCATAAATCGTGCCTGTTTACCTACGAGGAAACTTCCAGAAAGCCGCCAAAGAAAAACGCAACCCACTTCACTGAAACGTCTCGGCCTGAAAACCTTTTCTATGCCCTTAATACATTTATGCGCTCCTGAAAAGTGTTGGGACTATTTTTCTAATATTTCTCGCGTTTCTATTTGTGTAATGAGGGGTTTGAATGCGTAAAGCTTGTTTAGCCTTGGCGTGGCTTCGTGAAATTTTTGTAGTTGAAAAGAAATGAAACAAATATTGTCATATACATTTTTCATTTTGTACTCATATAATTTACACGGTTTTTTATATTACCATAACAGATACATAAAAATAAAGTACGATTAGGTACGTTTTTCAAAGTGTTTTTTTTTACCATAATAGACATAAATAGGTATGCAATTCATAAGTCATATAATTTGCAAGCATGGAGAGTTTTGAAAGTTCCTATTGAATATATTTACATTTAAATCTTTCGTATTGACGTCAAAAAACATTTTTTGTTGGGATAGATCAGAATAAGTGGACGTTTACCATTTTTTAACATAATATTAGACTAATCGTGAATGAAAGTACCTAGCAGGAAAATATTTGGAAAACTTTGGGAAACTTATTTACATAAATTTTATCCAGAAGTACTACATACTGTTTTATGGATTGTTTCTATGCGATTTAGATTTTTTTTAATGTTATTTCTTAATAAAACGATTAAAATTACAACAGCTAGTATAGTTGAATAAGTACCAAATGCTTACCCGTTTCATCCCACAAGTATTGGCCAAGGAATTTGAGAAATGAAATAACAGACACATAGGTACTATAAAATATTTATTTCTTAGTTTAGATCCTTAGTTTAGTATACATAAAAAAACTTACAGAAACATTTAACTGAGCTGGTTACTTTCAAAGTTTTTGTATTGAAGGCAATCTATAATATATTTTATATTTTTTATTAATCGCATTTATGTTGTTCAAGCTGTGTACACATATCTTAGGAATTTGTTCTGGATCAAAACCAGTTTTGAATGTATACTTAGCTTATTTGGGAACACATTCTGTTTTGTGTACCATTATAAATAAATAAATCAATAAATTTACAAAAGATACTTTATCATTCAATTCATTGCAAACAATACCTAAGCTGCATTGACTACGATTCATATTACTTCAAGAGTAAATAACATTAAAACAAAGCCTGTCAAATCCTATTAACTGCAAACGCCATCTATAATTCAGAGCGCTCAGTTACTTATCTTAAAACATAAACAGCGACAGTAGGACAGGGTAAACTATCTATTTGTCGGTGGCAGCTGTTGATACAAGAGCGGGCTACAATTGAATATGGCTGTAAATCAGGGGGACGTTTGACCCCTCATGTAAATGTCGGGATGACCCCCCTCCGACGTCTTAAGGATGTGGCCCAAGGATTGAGAGGCAGAATTAGTGTGGGCGTTTTAATTGGTGGTTGCTATCATTGGAGTTTTGTACGTGTTTACGTGATTACTAAACTACGAGTAACTCACTTTAGGCATCTTCATTTAACAGTATGTAATTTTTTACAAAGACAGTAGATATAATCACCACATATTTTATATAGACGCTACGCAGATCTATCAATAAAAACCATTTCATTACTTTTTAGTCGATTTACAAATTATTTATTTATTGAAAATACAATATATACTAATATATATAATATACCAACCACTACATATATTTTACCTACAGCTTCAAGGAATCGTCCAACAATTTCTTTAAAAACGCCATCGCACATAAAAATTGCAAGTCCAGGCGTACTAAATCAGAATCGGCTGGAAATCCAGGACATGTGTCTCAATAACGTTCTTGCGATATGCGATGCTCCAGCGCCAGTATGTTTTATTTTCATCCCCCTATATAAAGTGAAATCGTCTAGGTGTTCTATCTTTGCTATTCTCGGATGTTTTATCATCTGTGATTTTATGGAGCTTTAAACTTGAACGGAATTGACCAAAATTGGGAAGTAACTTTTATTGCCTGACACCTCTCTTTTCCAACTTTTGTCGCCCTGTAAAACAAAACTCGAATTTATGCGCCTTGGATTGAGCTGTATTTAACTTATTTTGTGTGGTTCCTTTTGGTTAACAAAATTATTCTATTCAACTTAATTAAAAGCTTCAAGTAGAGACAATCACTTCACGATACAAAATACAACACAGAGTGTCCTAAACGTATATAACTTATAGATATACATTAGTCGTTTCCCTCACTGCTGAGGATCATAACTCCTTCTGATCTTGTCCACTAGATGTCGCTATTTATACATTCTGTTGCTTGATGCATTACTGCAGAACTAATATCATGAAAATACATTTTCAAACGCACAGACATTCTGACGTCATGCCAGTTGATCACACACCTGTTGACTCGCAAATATTTGTTTACTAGTAGGTTTATCTTTAAAGCGGAATGGCGCAGATTCTATCTGATGCTTAATTAATGTGACGTATTAAACAAGCCGAGACTACACTTGGTTGGGCAAACGCCAGATTGTACTTTTTGCTCCACACAACAGTGCGCATAGCACGGTCACTCGAAATCAATATAGCGTTCATTTTATTTATTTTAAATTCAAATGCACACTATACTCACAGTTTCTACCAAAACGTACTGTATATCAAAACTTACACTAGATACACAGATTTAAAGCAATAATTTTACATACAATTAAATCTAGTGTTGAGAAGGTACATTAACCTCAGGAATTTACCAATCATATCGTTGAGTAGCTATGGCGTGTACCGTGGATGAATACCTGTATATATGAATATTGCATTTGATGTAGAAGATTTTAAGTTATTTCTATTCGTTTACATATAATTATTATATATCATCGTAAAGCCAAAATTATCATTATCATCAAATAACAAATTATCTCTTACAAATTGACTATGAATAGTTGGGTAAAATAAAGTGAACAAAAAACGACATGTGATTACTTTATTTAAAAGAAAAAGACATGTATATAATTAAGTCATGTTACCTTCTTGTAATAGTCGCCCAATAATAATGTTACAAAATGATGATGATGGCATGATATAGATGATGATATACTCGTAGAGATTAAATTATGTGTTTACGGTCTACACTTACATGATGCGTCTTCCATATGCGACGGAGTTCCGAAGCGTTTGGCGTAGAGGTGTTTAGGCGGCCACATAATTTTTCACTGGTTTGAAAAACTACAATGCGTGCTTCACAATGTGTCCTGTCCATGCTATGTCCACAGGCTAGTCTGCGGTGCAGCTGCGTAGTTAGCAACGAGGAATGTCTTGATTCCAGACGCAGAACTAAAGCGCACGAAGATAATGGTTCCGTACAGATATTCACTATACTGTAGAGTGTAGGGGTGGCAGTAACAAATAACTATCTCTAATCTTACTGCGACCTTTGTTGGATTTCATTTCAATGGAGAAAATCGGAGAACTCTAATCTCTAGTTAGTCGTATACCATTTGCTGTATCAAAATATATGTGATTTTAATTTGATCAACATCAAATTACAAGTTAAAAGTTTACGTTATTACCACATCGCCTTACTACAATAATAAAAAATCACAAAATCTTTTAATAACACTATGATGTTTCAATGTTTTAACAACAAAACATATGAACCATCTGTAATAATACATACCAACGAGTCTATAAAAAATCGTATGATTTTGTAAGTTAGTGGCGCAGGCACGGTCAGCATTACTCCTAAAACCTGCCTTATCTTACAAAACTGTAAAAATACTAAGCCACATCTGCACCAGTGTGCGCGAGTCTAATCTGCTTGCAGTATGCGAAACAGCCACCAAATAGTGATGTATGTAGTCGGTCTGTGGTCACATCGGGTCTGGTATGCTCCTGCATTCCCACGGAATGAGCCGCCGCCCGACGCACACAAATCAAGGGCCACTTTGTGTCTTCCTCAAGTATATCGAGCTAAATTTAAAGTGATTACAGCCATTGCTCGTTTTTTGTCCCAGTCTATTCTAGAAGCTTCACGGGTAATGTGGAGCGGAGTGCCCGCTAATTGCGTGAGTTTAACTTTTTGTATGCTGGTATTGTTATGCTAAACTCTTTTGAGCTCTGCTGCGGTGAGAGCGAAAGTTTCAGTCATTTTTCTCTGCTATTTATGTTATGAAATTAAATGGCCGGAGTGGTGACTTTTCGTTACATAAAAGCATTTTTTATACTGGAAATAATAAAAGCTTTCTAATTTTACAATGACTTTTGACACAATTTCGTTGTTTGATATTTATTATCAACAAAATAGAATCCAATTTTCCCACTTTGCATTTCACTCAGCATTTCAAACACCGTCAAAATAAAAATTCATACTGAAACCTGCACATTTATGAATTCACTCCACTCAGAAATCCAAAGGTGGGATGCACAAGAAAACGTGTGAAATTAAATTGAAGTCGGCAAAGGGCATACAATGGAACTTTTCACGGAGGCTGTAGAGTTCTGAATAAGATCTACATAGATTCCATGCTAGCACACTCCTTATAATACCTAAGGCGTAATACGCCTCTATTTATAAGGCGTTTTATACTCCAGAGAGGGTCTAATTCAAATTCAGATTTACTAGCGTTGCCTAAAATATGGCCTTTCATATGTAAAGTAATGGGTGTCACATAGACGCTTCGGTATTGCCTCTAAGTTAGCACCTAATGAATGAATATTTTAGTGAGCGAATATTTGCCTAGGGCTTAGGTATTTGCTAATCGTTTAATGGAATTACTTGTGACAATTTGGGTAGTGTGGGTTTTGAAGATACTTTTATTAGTTTTTGCCTGAAGTAGTTTTGAAAGGAAATTACTCAAAGCGCTTTAATTAAAATATGTAATTATCATAAATTAATATGCAGGCTAGAAAACGATTAGAAAACTTGACTACGTTGCAAGTGCTAAATTTTTTAGGAAAAATAATACTTATTGTTTTGCATGAGAAAAGAAAATCTATAACAATGTCAAACACAATATGTACTTATTCACTTATAAAAAAAATATCGTGACTTCCCTCACACAAATGAGATATTGTATGCCTACCGCCACACCTTACCTACAACTATTCAAAAGCGGGGCAATACACAGCGGAACATTTTAAAAACTTGTACAAAGATTGTCTCCCAGCAACCTCAGCCCAACGGAAACTTGTCCCATTTTCAACGCAATAAATGGTGCGAGTCCACATGCACTACGAAAAAGAACCAATTTCCTTCTTATTCTATTGTTCCCGATTCAGATTTCGATTAAAAAGTTGAGCCAAGTTCTACTCGCAGTTTTACAAGGTCTGCCGTTTGAGGATTAGATTTTATTTGGATCTGCAAGTTTGTTGAGAAGTTTCTTAAAGATTGTATTGATTAAATTGCTGAACGTTACTAGGAATCTAGGAGCGTCGGTGGATACTTGGCATTTTACTTGAACTTCTACTGAGAATTGCTTTTAATTTTGTCTCACATTTACTTCAGCACAGTTTGTTTATTATTTGTTTAAATAGCAATAAGAATCCGCCTCTTAGTACAAATGATAAATAATTTTAACTTGTGTAATTCCTATATTATTGTGTTCTTCTAACAACATATTATATATATAGGCATGAACATTCTATTGTCTTATATTTTCTTACAGTGTAACAAAATCAGTTACATATTTCTAAAATGAGAAGAACTGTTCCAATATAACAAACTGCATAATATAAAAAATGAAAATAACAATTTCATCCGAGGACAGACATCACATCAGCATCTTCCACCCCACAGAATTATCCCCCGAAAGCTTCACAAACATAGACATAAAGTAAATGTACACACGGCTTGAATTGACGCTTTAGAAAGGAATCGAAGTAAAGTGCTGGTCCGCTGCATACTGCAATCACAGCGCCACTCCAAACATTGGGGATTCTTTAAAACAGTTCCCAGCACCAATCCTTCAATGTTTGCTCATACTGTTTGCTATTTCAGTACGTAAGTTCGGATATATCGAATTTTTTGCTCAATTGGAGCTATGGGGCCGGTAGTGACGCGTGGAAATATTACGCGCTGCTTATTTCCCTTTGTTGATATCGTTAGAAAGATGAATTGATTTTTACTGAAATATCAGTGTTAAACTTTTGAAAAGGTCTCTTTACTTCATAATTTAAATTATTTTAATTGATTTGGAATACCAGCACATACAGGTAAATGTATAATTTGTCGAAATTCAATAGTTAACTATTTACGTTATATTTGTATCTTTATAGCTAGCGTGTTTCAGTATACCAACTTCAATTTCCCCAGCTCCTTGACTAAGACTATTTTGTTAGCATTGGCATAGAAATGAACCTGCATCTCTGCTCAGTGTGTAGTTCTCCAAACTATTTGCAAACTTACAAATCGCAATCCGAACAGCTTTGTACGGAAGAATCACAAAAGTTCGGTTTTGACGCGCAACTAGTGAGCCGAGCAGATTTCACGGACATCAGAAATTCCCAACACAGTTCTCGAATTGATTAAATTTGAGACTACAAGTCGGTAGTTTCTTGTTCGGGGGATTTTATTTTGTAGGTATACCTGTATAGTTGGAAGGGATTCGAAACTTCTCAGTGTTATCGAACGGTTTTGGATTGAAATCGAAGATTTTTGGCTTTAGAGCTTAAGCTTAGTGAATAAGTAAGAAAACTCTTGCCTATCTGTGTTCTGCTGAAGAAAAAAAAATATAAATTTGTACTTGACTACATAATTATGTAACACACTTCAGACCACTTATTCAAAAGTAACTTTGGACAGTTTATGAAACGTCGTTGTAGTTGACTACCAGTTATTAAACCATGTCAGAGGCCCTCAGAGCGGCTTGATAAACTCTCGACACCAGAGTTGGCCACTCTCATTCGATAAGAAGAAGTTGTCTACCACTTTTAATTTCAGGTTATGCATCCAAAACTCTCTTGATCAGTGAATAAGATGATTAAGCATTGATCTCCATCAGTGTACTTGTACTGATGGAGATCAATGTGATTAAGACTTACATTGACAGGTAATTACAAAACTAAAGCTAGTACTTAAACTAACTAATTATCTCTACAACTCGACCTTCAAAACAGCAAAACTTAGTTAATCATGGAAAACCATCACAGTAGCTAATCTCAAGTGTTAAAACTTCTTCCCAGCTAAACATAGGAAGATCCGACATGTTGTTTATACTGTATCAGTAAACATTTGCCTGCTGTATTGACAGACTGAAACAGGTCGTGTTTACTTTCAATCAAATGTAATTAGTGCTAATGAGCTAATGATATCTCACATTTGCTAATTAGGCTGGATACACATGGGGTAATTTATTCATATATGTAATACTTACACTTGCAAGAATTTAAAAAAATGGGAATAAACGTGTCGTTGGAAAAAATATACGATTTTGTATACATTTTGGCGAGTGACACTTAATAATATATGACTTGTAAATAATATTTTTCACGTCAATGATATTTTCTCTCTTCAATGTAGTTTTATAAAGTTAACAGAGATAGTTTCTGATGTTGTTAGTGTTTTAAATATCATGAATAATATTTATAGCCTTAATCATAACTAACTTCTGATATATCTATACTTCTATACTAATATTATAAAGCTGAAGAGTTTGTTTGTTTGTTTGAACGCGCTAATCTCAGGAACTACTGGTGCGAATTGAAAAATTATTTTGTGTTGGATAGACCATTTATCGAGAAAGGCTTTGGGCTATATAACATCACGCTGCAACTAATAGGAGCGCAGAAACAATGGAAAATGTGGAAAAACGGGGAAAATTATTCATCTGTGAGGGCTTCCGTTGCGTGCACTGTGAAAATAGTTCAAGAAATCTAAAAAATGTGTATGAAATAATTATTCCTCTTGAAATGATCTAACAAAATGTCCGCAACAGTATATGTCTATCTTTTGAGGTTAACTCACTAGAACCGTTTTTATGGTAATAACTATTCCAGGCGGACGAAGTCGCGCGCACCAGCTAGTATTTTATATGGTAAGAATACCAAATAAAATAGAAAAGCAAAGATACTTAAGTAAATTCATGCTAGCAGAGAAATTCAGTTTCATTAGGTAAAATTTTATTATGTGCCCACTGTGTTCCTAGCTTTAATCGTTATAAACAGACGCAAATCATCCTGAAGTGTACTCAAATTGTTTATTGCTACCGGACGATATCACTTATCTTAGTTGACAAACGGATAGATTTGTATACAATATGGAACTATGTAATTATGTAGTACCTAAATGTATATAATAAAATATAAGTACTACACATATCATACTAATACTTAAAAAGGAGATAGTTTTTAGGTGGATGTGACTTCTTTAAGCTTAAATTGTCGGATTGATTTGAATCGAATTTGATTTAAAGAGAGATTAGTTACTCACTTTTATCACATACTAGCTGTGCTCGCGACTTCGTCCATGTGTAATAGTTATTTTGGGCATCATATTTATTTTTGCAAACAACCTCTTCAACTTTATCTTATATATTTATATTACATTTAGCGCTGACTGTTCGCAGTCAGCACATGCTGAGTTGAGGCCGGCTTGTGACAGGAAATAAAGTATGTGCAAAATGTGTTTGTCTTACTTTCCTAAATGTGTTCGTATGTAATTTCTTGTCACAAATAAATAATTTTCAAATTTTTTTTTTTTTATAATTTTTATCTGTTACCCACGACTTAAACCGTTTTCGCAGTGCACGCAACAGAAGCCCTCAATGATGAATAATTTTACCCGTTTCTTCCACATTTTCCATTGTTTCTTCGCTCCTATTAGTTGCAGCGTGATGTTATACAGCACAAAGCCTTCCTCGATAAATGGTCTATTCAACACAAAAAGAATTTTTCAATTCGCACCAGTAGTTAATGAGATTAGCGCGTTCAAACAAACAAACTCAGCTTTATAATATTATAGTATAGATTCTGTGAAATCCATATTTACAAAATTTTACTAAAAATCAATTAAAGCTAACTCTAATAATTTAGCAGTTGTAATTTTTCACCTAAATTGCAGATGCATTGCATCGAATGTTCTTTGTTATCTTTACGAAACATGGCTAAACCAATTTATTACCTACACCTAATTCGATCATAAGTAAAGACAACACAAGTGCATTCCAGTCTAGATTCGACCGCACAGTTATTTATCAACGTCCAAGTTATTTCTATAGCAGACCTACTGGACGGAATCAGAGCATTACGGGTAGAGAAACGTCTACTTTTACATTAGACAATATAACGCAGACACATCTGACTGTCTTCTATGCTAGCCATTCTGTTTTCAATGTGTCCTTTTTGTACATACATATATACCAATAAGCATCGACACCTGTCACGCGCCCTATGAACGAAATCTACATTAAATTAATACAAATCATTATGTTGATATGTATGGTACTTCATTATATATATAACATTAAAACTGTATTTGTTGGTATGTTTGTTCGTCTTTATTCGCTTTGATCGTCGTAATGTTTAATATGGTGATTGGTGGTAGAGTAGGGTTGGGACTGTGGCTTCCCGACATAATCGATGCAAAGCATTCCCAAGCATAGCCGATGGCATCTACTTGTAAAATACAGATCGATTTTCTTAAAAAAAATACTCACAAAATACAAAAAAATACACAGGAAGCTAACTTATTCTGATAAATGATCGCAAGTATAAAATAAACATACATATAAAGGAGTCTACCGAGTTACGTGATGACTTCTAACATATACTACTTTAGATGTCGCTATAATGACCACTTCGTATGACTGTAATAATGATTTTGTGTTATTATTTGTGACATTTCATAGTTACACTTGGATTTAGTTAAACACACATTGTGTTAGGTTTGGTGTGAGGTGAAACAATCTTTTAATTGGTTTTGTCATAAAATATACCTGCAATTATGATATGAAACGGGATTTGTTTAGCTCAATATATTTAAAAACATTGTAATCACATTATCGTGTTCACATCATAAGACATAGGTAGACACATATATCTAATAAGTACACTCTGCAACAAAAGTAAATGATGTAAATTTTAAACCAATCTAACAGAAGATTTAATGGCCACTGCCGCAAGTATGAACAAAATATATTTACCATTTCACACACGAGAAGTCGTGGAACATGAAGTTTCAATCAAGTCACTTGTTACTACGAGCAACAGCTCACCCTCTCTATACCTATATACCTACCTAGCCATAACACATCTCATCATTCGTACATCGTCTAAAAACGATATCCAGTATACGCTACCGATAAAAAATGTTCATTTTACACTCGAAAGCGTATCGAATATAAAATTATTCCGCTATCTCCTACACTGAACTCCCGATTTCACATGTCGTAAAATTTTTACTCCCAAGATTTTTATCGTCTCCCTTGAGTCTAAAATAAGCTGAAATATCGTCACTTATACTCTTACCTGACGATGCGATGCTATCATTGTTTGCAGAGATGAGGCACCTGTTCGGTTATTTATGTATATCCTGGAGCAGCCTCGTCCGACGCTGTCTGTCATCTGTGCTCCCAATATTGCGAACAAAACGAATGAGCGTGTTTGCAATCCAATATGTTGTCATTGATTTGCTTCTGCGACAAATATAGAAAGGACATCGATCTGACTTACACTGGGTTATTTTGTTCGCAATATTTCAATGATGATAAAGACAAGTTGCAGACGGCTGTAATTCTGCTTGTATGATGCAAGCAATTGGCTATCTGCGTCATTTTGTGAAAGACTTTGTCCTCTCAGATACGCTACAATTTGTAACCAAAAAAACCGTCGCAAACAATACACAAGTTAATTTGACAGCTGTGTACTTGATACCCTGTGTCAGTTTGAATGTCACGATACACTTCGTAAAGAAAGCTGGAACTAAAATAAGGTTTACGAATTTTTTATAGGTTCGTTTTGCGTGATACCAGACCCGTGCTAATCACATCTACGGTTTTACGAACAAATCGGAGTTCCGTAGTTGGAATTTCTTCCTCTATTGCCTCTTTTGGCTTTTATATGCTCGAACCATAGATTCTGAACCATCAAAAACCAAGGAAATATGGGGGCCATTTTTGGCCATTACTTTGAAAATCCCGAAACGCAACTCGTAAAACGCATTTCCACGTTACTCTTCGAGTCGTAAAATGCAGGTTCATAAAACCGATACGACGTATAATCATGAATTCTGCGTTACACAGTACGCCACTAACTACTCAAAAGATTATGGGAAATAAAATTTAGAACTTTCTTTTCTAGTTTCTGTACTTAGTACATTTTTTCTACTGGTACAATAAAATATCGTATGATACATGATTTGAGCACGATAGTTCTTACATAAATATAATATTAATAATAAGGTAAATAAATGCTCACAATATTGAATACGATATCACAAAAACATGTATGCTGTATAATGTACGTAACATATTTTTCAAATAGCAAGCAGTCTGGTCTATTAGATGGTGGACAATCGCCGATATTAATTTCACAAAACTTTGAAAAATCAACAAAAAATAAAAATTTATTGTCATTTACAATCAGACCTGTTGATTTGTCAGTGAGTTTGTTCCCCTTTCACGCCAAAACAGAGCTCTGGATCATCTTCAATTTTGGCATAGTGTTAGTATAGGTTACTGAAAATGACATTAACTACTTATTATCCCAAAACAACGCGAGCAAAGCCACTGTAATCCACAAGTAATTAAATAAATCTTAATTCCTCGCCTGAAATCCATACTGCACGTACAAAGTAATGAGCTTCGATGACGAAGTAGGCCCGGAAATAATTAGAGCGGTTTTATCCGACAGATCGTATTCAGCCGCATAATGAATGAAGCGTCGGCGTCACTGTTACGTCACGACCTCATGACTTCGTTGGTATTCGCAGGTACGTATTATTAAGTTTTCAGTACTATGTTAGTGTTCTATAGGTTTATGTATTCTGTGATCTAGATGTGTGTGGAGTTATAATGTATTGTAGCTGGTCTATCGTGTTTTCTGATGTAATTTGTATTTAATTTAAAATAGGACTAGATTTCTGGAGTAAATCGTTTTTAAATATTTGATTTTGCTGACACTCAAATTATTACCAAAAAAAATATAGATTTTTTTATTTGACAAGGTGAACTGTACTTAATTAATAATTATTTTTATAGAATACAAAATATAAGTGCTACACATAAACATTGTTGGAGTTTCCTTTACAGAATTTGATGACAATAAACAACGGAAATGTCTCAGAGCTGTCTCCAGCTCTTGTTGTGGCCTAGCTTACTCTAATACCTACCTATGTAGCGCATCTTCCATAAATCCTATACGCGGCAATCCGATAAATGCCAACAATCCGCCACAACCGGGATTTCCAAAACAAAACGTTATAAATATTAGACAAACCGCACCGGATAAAATCGAATATAAGTGGAGTAAAAAGAGTGGAAAAAAATATTAAAATTTTTGAGCGCACAATCCCAGCTATCGATATCAAAGCACGTCCAATCAAATCGAGACGTGACAATGATTCAGAAGCCTTTTCGATTCTGTGAATAGGCCCGCTAACTTATTGGCGGTCCTTTATTTGCTGATTGCTGTTTGACACCTCAACGGGAGCGGATTCGGTTGGTATTTTTATTTAATTAACTTTTGGTGTTGGTTGCGTTGGGGGACGAAACGAGCACAATGGTTGACTAATTTACGCGCGGTTTCAGACGCTTTTCAGTTTAACTTTTTATGGCTTATGTTGCTTTTTAAGCCCGTTTTAATTAATGATTATTTTAAATTGGTCTCCTTAATTGCATTGTCATTGTTATGTTTTTATTGGAGCGTGTGGCACGAAAATATACTGGCATGTGTTGTGTAGGTTCTGTTTTATACAAAGTCCAGTCATCCAAGTGGTAGGTTTTGTTTAGTAGCTATAATCAAATCATTGATATAGTAATGGTTGTACTCTCTTTATTTCTATTTTGTGTGGTATATCAATGAAAACCTACCCACATATATCTGTTCAGCTAATTAACAACAAACTCTTTAATCACCCAAATATTAAAAGAAATCATACTAACGTAAAACAGTGTTCAGCAAGCGCCCTCAGCGAAAGCCGAGAGCGCGATAAGCGATAATAATTCTTCGTAAAATGTCACAAAGTTCATAACTGATAAAACTTTAGTCCCTTTTCTGAAATTTTAATAGAGATTTAATTTTCGTGAGTGTCCATGCTGTGCTGATAACGTAACTAGTCACCACTAGGGTCCTAAGTACTTATATGTACGGGTACCTCGTTATCCACTCCCCTACCAAGCAAACTCGTTGGAAAAGCTAGAATATTATACTGTGGAAAAAGTTTTGGTTAGTATAAATAAGGTTACTTAAATAAAATATATTTGAAGTTTTGTATTTGGCAATAGCTTGCGTGATGTTTAGCACCACTGTAGTCTAAGATGTAGCACGCTTACAAAAAAAGAAGGCATCTGAATTATTGTTTAAAGAAACAGGAAGTAGCTAGTAAAAAAACATTGTTTTTTGGATCAATCTTCTTCTATTGGGGTCCGTATATGTATAGAAGCGATAAGTTTTTATAACCCTTTGTCACTATTCTATGTACCACTATCTGATACAGGTGTTAAGTACCTTGATTCCTAGTAACTTCATCGGAGACCAAGAATGCTCAAGATATGATAAAATACGCCGATAGTTGGTCCCATAGTTCCCATACTTAACACCGTGCTCGATGCAAGTTTGTAATTGAAAAACTTTACGCCGTTCTCATCCAAACCTTTTATTTAGCTTTCAATTTATTTTGCAAGCTCTCGTGTATGTACAGTATCGTAACAACTTGTTCGATTCTTTCTTATCATTAATTTTAATTATGTTTTGTATTAATTTTCTCTATTACTTGAAAACTAGTTTAATTGTCCGCGTAATGTTAGTTTTTATTAGTTTAATATAAAATTGTGTGTATACGGTCTACACTAACATAATACATATTCAATATGCGACGCGTTAATACACATAATTTAATAAATATGGCTTACATTAGTTTACAAAATGAAATAGTTCAATATATACATATGTAAAAGAAACATTTTTGTTTTCTTTAATATAGTTCCGACGACAAAAGTCAAAATCTAGTAAACGCTACGAACAGGTACAATAACAGTAGGTATAACCTTTGTATTGTACGAAAACACCCAAAAAAAGTAACATACAGCCCATTCCAATCCATCTCTGCAATAAAAAACCAGACGGTGATACCGACGCGTTAGATAGAATAATAAAACAGTTTTATTGTACAGTTTTACGAACCTAATGGCTTAAAAATGAACAATATGGGGACCAGCCTAGACGTCTATTCTAAGCTAAGGTCTATGTGACTATTGAAAATGTTAATGTTTTGCCAGTTTCAGTTTAGTTTTGTGTACAGAACAGTGAAAATTAATGTCTTTAAACAGTTTTTTTTAATGTCCGATAGGGATGCGTTTGACTACAGCCTACTTGATGTCTCAGTGTCGTGAATGTAGTAGTAGAGTAAATCTCGCTTGCAGAAGTGGTTAATCGAGCACTCCTTCTACACTATTAAGGAATTCATGAATTTTAAAATATCAAATGATGAATAGTTTTAATTTATTTCAACTTTTGATTGTTTAATATTATTTTTAAATTATTTACTTATATGACTAAAATTATATCAATATTATTAATATTGACATTTATATACACACTTTGACATGTTTTTTTTTATTAAATTGTCAAATTTCTTTCAAAAATTATTATGTTCTTTGTTATAATGTAATAATTGCATATGAATATGTACCAATGTGACGTGTAAATTGGCTTTACCAATTCTTCTCAACTAAGCAAGAATGCTTGTGTCTCAGGTCACACACACAAACAGCAAACCCTATATTTCCATTCTAGTTGGAAGTTTAATTACATCATGTGAATGTACACCCGATACCACCTAGTTTCCAGGACAAAATCAAATGCGCTAAAACTTAACACCCAATTTTTCTATCAAATTTAACCTTTCACTAACAAATTAACCAGCAAAACCTGTGGAAGTTAATTTTACATACACTATTTATGTTCAGTCGATATATCGTGTTTACACCAACTAATTAACAGTCGCAAAGGGTTGATTTACATTATAAGTTCTTGCAATATTTTACCCATGTCCCTGACAAACGTTTTAAAATAGGCTTTATGACATTGTGATAGGGTTTAAAGTTGATTTATTATTTGAATGGTTGTTAGGATTTTATGGAATGTTTAGGTAAATTGAGTCATTAGCAAGGTAACGCAAGAGGTGAGAATGCGTCAAAAGGTGCATACGATAAATGCAATTTCCATCACGAAGGCGGTTTCGTACTCGTTTCTGTGTATTAGCATATCAAACTTACCCTTCCTGTTTTAACACATACTATGAAATACCAAGCTAATTTTAGACACGACAAGAAAATGCATACATTAACTGCTTTACGTGTAATAAAATAAAGCTAAAAAAAAACACTTTTAACAAGATCGGTTCTAAATAAATATTTACGTTCTTAAATACAAATTTATCATTTTTTTTTTTCAATAATCAAAATCATTGCAGATTAAGATATGGTTCTTCACATTTGTTGCAAGCTAAACTTACTTCAATATAAATTACTGAGAACACCCGTTGCATAGGTACCTATGAAAATGAAATGTAAAGGTAAGAGAATCCAATTCAATATCAATTCCCAACTTTCCATTACCCCAAAAGACATTTATCATCGCTCAAATATTACATTTAATTAAACTTTAAAACAAGTCGATAACTGCGATATCGAGAACATCCGGTATGTCTAAACCTCTGACGATGAAGGAGAAAGGATAGAACACAAGTATTACTACTGAAGCCTACCGAATGGTTTGTTGTGATATAATTTACTCTTTTAGGTTTGGTGACAGACTTGTTAAAACCGCATTTTAACTGTAGCAAATTTAAACTTTTGATTGTATAAAATATGTTTCTGTAAGGTATAATTATTTATTATAAGTACCTAAAATGCCAATTTTTGTATTTTCTCTCTGTAGAACACGAAAACATGCCACGAATAAGAATCATTATCATCATCAACATCAGCCCACCGTCGTCCACTTCTGGACATAGGCCTCTCCCAAGGCACGCCACTCAGCCCACGAATAAGAATAATGTACATTATTTATATGTATTATCTTTCACTGCTGCATGCTCTTATTTTAATAGGTCTAAGATCCAAACGACGACCAAATTATTTGTAAGGATTTGTAACTTGGTCTAACTTTGAAATTGCTTCGATTGTAATTTTGGTTTTAGAGCTAATGCAGTAGTTGCTAGGATGAAAAGACATCTCTCCACCGTTGTTCCATATAGTTTTCAATCTCATAAATGCATTAATTAAAATTACAAGAACTTATCTGCAAGTACGTTTGCTTTGGGCGAAGTTGATGTTTTTTTTCTTGATTATATCTCTGCAGGAACCTGGTATTGTACGAAAAGATAGACCTATGCACAGCACTGAGATCATTAATAGGTTTCTATTAATGATCTCAGTGCTGATTTGATTTTGATGATTCTGTTTACAAACACGTTCCGTCTAGCGTTATCGTTCTTTATCATAAAATGTTCTTCCCAATCTATATTCAATTGAAAAACTCGACCAAAAAGGTTTTCCAAAACTTGCCAATATGGCTGGCCTGGACAATAACATCTAACCATTGTAAAAGGCAACGATCAGCAATACCGTTGTCAGCGAAATCCCAGCGCCACTTGCATCGGCGGAGCGGAACGCAGCCGGTCAGGATTCGTTTTATTCCAGGGCAACGTTACCGAACTTAATTGCTCTATTGTTAATTAAGTAACGTTTCAACACTGCGCTGTAAGTATTGGACAGTGGGTGAAGTTTGGATACTCATTTTGCATAGTTAGATAAAGAAAGAAGTCAGTAATCATTTGCAACTGAACTTTGAGAATAAAAACTAATTGATCTTTAAAAATTAAAAAAAAACAATAGTTTTGAATTAAGTATTCATATTAGTAAAAGTTTGTAAATTTAAAATAGCTCTAAATCGTTGTCGATTTCTCTTTGGTTTGAAAGAAAGTTTTAGTATATAATGAACATATGTGAAATACTTCATAATTTGTGTAATATTTTACTCGTTGTAACTGAAAACTGTTGTAAATATCCGTAACTGCTTTACAAAATAGCGTCACCACGTCCAATGTGACCATTAAATCCTTTGGCTAAATTTTAATTCGAATTCACAGAAATGGTGAAATAACCTAGCCTTAGCGCCTACATAATACCCTATTACATTAATTTGATTCCAGCATTACTAAATCACAATTGCGTTTAGTGGTAATTTTGATTTGTGCCATGGAGCAAATTAATTTTCGATTTAGGTGGATTTCCACTGAGTGCATTGATAATTTGCAGTTGTGAAATGGCGTTACATTTTCAGCGTACCACTTGTTAATCGTTAGACTAAACTTATTATTTAAATTGGAATTAATCATCACCGCAGCGCTGTTGAAATTGCTAGATTCTGTAAATAATTTTGTTTTGAATGGAGATTGCTTTTGAGTTTTGTTTAACGGTTTATAATGTGCGTCAAAAGTTAATTCTGTTTTTGGGATATTTGATTGAATTGTGTCTATGTTATGTACATATTATATTAAATAAATGAGATGATTATGTGTCAATTGAGTTGGACTCTAAATACTCACGAATTCACTATTATACGAGTACAAACTTTCTTACTAACCAATACAAAACCAATCCACACGTCTTCTTTCAATAATTATCGTTAACACCGTTCATGTTTCGACTACCTTATTTGCTTTGCCTCTCAATATGAGAAATCACTGACAGTTTCGATAACCATTGAAGCATTGACCAGTCATGGTGCATTTAAGCTTCAAGCGACAAGTAACCACTCAATTAGCAAATCAGCTGTTATAAATTAACTGCCTTCACGGCACGTTGAAAGAAATTTGTCTCAGTCAGCCACGATTGAGAAATGTCAATTACAACGATTCGTTTTCGAAAACGTCATCATTTATCTTGGCTAGACAATGTGATAGGTACACGCTCGTTTAACTGGTAAAATTTATTTATAGGTAAATGCAGTGCAATGTGCATTGGGAGTGTCACGATTTGGCGTCACTGGTGTTTTGTTTGCGTCAGCTGATGTACTCGTAAAATACATGTAATATGTGCAATATCACAATAATTTCTCGATAGAAAAAAAAATATTAAAAAAAGCCGTTTAGCCATGTAGACTCCTTATCTATCTAGCTTTAACAGGAAGTATTTTCAAGTGAACTAATAAATACTATCTGTAAACTTCTATCATCTTCTTCTTCTATCTTATTCTATCTATCTTATTATTCTAAAGTGACAGTACCAAGATTTATTTAAGTTGACATATTGTATGATTACATACCTATTATTATGTTTGACATGATTTTAATAACAAAAAATTTCATTATTTTATTAATAAAACTAGACATTGTAACTTCTAAAATTTTATAAAACTAAATGTTATAAATTCGATTTGACGAGATATTGTAATTTGTGTAGCATATTCTGTGATATTAGTACTTATACCTATACCTATGTATGTTACAACTTTACATTATCAATAAAGATTATTTATCTTTATCTTATCTTTTATCTTTATCTGTGCCTGCTCGCACAGCAGGATATCACTGTGAAGTGTGGATTATCCATGCCGTTACGTGCTATAATAAAATGTTATCATTGTCATTAACTATGAATCTGTAAAAGCTTTGCGAAAGTCAGTCTTCCTTAAAAATTATCAAAAGCCTGTATCAAAACTATAACGTAGACTCGATATGACGGCAAAATCAAATAAATAATAACGACAAACTACAATTTATGCTAATCCAAACGGATTAATGATGTTTACACCATTATTTAAAACAGCCATCAAATCCAAATGTCATAATAGTTCCTAAAACATGTCCTACTAAATATACGACCTAGGCATACGACTTCATTTCTGTCGTACATACGACATGTTGTTTCCGCCGCTGCCGCCTAACTGCTTGAGTAAGCGAACTCATAAATCATAAAACAAAACCGACTATTTGATCATTTACTAACGAAACATGACATTCGTCACTTGAAATTGGTTGTTTACATAATAAATTAATTACGAGTTACAAGTCGTTATCTTTTATGGTGGGTTTGGAAAATTATCGGGTGTTAACTGACCGGTTTGATCGGAAGAAACTATTGATGGCACGTGAATAACTTATTACAAACAAAAAAATACATTCAGAAGACTTGATAACGTCCTTTTTTTGAAATCAGTTAAAAACTACATGCCTACTTGCATTGCAAGGGAATAGCTTCTAATATAATAGTAATGGTGCTAAATTGCGTTAGATTCTAAACTACAAGGTTTAATAAAACATGTACAAAATACCTACATAATTTTCGTCAATTTCTTTAATCTGTTCTCATTATTATGTTTCTTGCGAGTATTTATTACAAATTTGTTTATTATTATATGACGAAAAATCATGTGAATGATGACGTTATTAGAGTTAGGAACCGGAAGGAACCCAAATGTCGTCAATTTGCACTAAAATAAATATAACCTGTAAATATCACAAATTACCACAGCACACAATACTCCATTTATCCATAACAAAATAAAAGTTACGTTCATGTTTTAGTTATACTTTTATCACCCACAACTCTTAGAAAATAAGAGATAATATTTTCTAAGCATAAAAGCTATATATTTCAACGCGTAGGTCTATCTTCGCAAAGAGAGCATGTAACAACTAGGTACAAGTTTGCTGGACATGAGTGTCTTGTTAGACTCCTTTTGTTTCAAACTCAGGATTGCGAGGCTCAAGTAGATGTAGAACTATCGGGTTTTGAAGGAATTTCGCAATGATTTTTAAGTATATTTTTATTTATTATTTGTATAGTGTACCAAAATAAATGTTTTAAAATGTAGGATTAAATCAATCAACATAGGTATCTTTATTCTCTTTTTGAGTCGTATTTCCTGACTGAGTGTCGTGCCCCACGGAATAATTCGTTTGGGGAGTTCTCTTGTGCAGATACATCATGGTGGGCGTTCAGATCCTTCCACAGAAGATACATGTCCTTAGATATTGTGGTCCTCAAACATGTCGGAAAATGTCGGAAGGAAAACATCGAAGCCCATCGGAAGCCCTCACGATGTTTTCCTTCACCTTTAAGCGAGTGCAAATCTACACATAACTTGAAAATTCAAGTTATTGGTGTAGGGCCGGATTCGAACCAGGTTGCGTCAGGATGAAAAGCAGACGCTGAAACCGCCGAGCCACACTCGCTTAACGTAGGCACGAGTATGGGTACCTAGATATTAAATACCAACTCTTACCTTTTTCTGCACCTAATAAAAGTACCCTTTGTTAAAATTTACTACTTTTATGACTTGTATTTTTGCTCCATTTTAATAACCCAGGATGCTGTTTTCATCTTCTTTGAGAGCGGCACTTGCTATGGCTTCAATATTGCAACTACGTGCCTAAGATGCAAAACCGCATAAGATATACCATATGTTACTAGTACAACCAGTGTTGCCAGGTTTATTTTACAAAAATAGGTTTCATACAGTTAAAAATTATGAAAGTTTTACCTGATCTACCTATTTTAACAAGAAATCTGAGCTTGAGCCGTCTAGTCCGGAATATTAATATTTTTTTTTATATTACCATAGTTGCATATAAGTCCGAAACTACGAGAAAGTACATTGATTACTTGCTCTAATTGAAGTAGGTACAGAATTTAGTCTTATTAAAAGTTATGCGTTCCAATATACCCATCTAATAAATAAATATTTCTAGTTATCTAGTACCCATGATACAAGCGTAAGCTTAGTATGGGGCTAGATGGCGCTGTGTGATATGTCCTGAAATATTTATTTATTTTATTTTTATTTAAATAAAAGTCGCTAGTATACTTAGTCGGGTAAGTAACACAATATTTCTGCGCTTGTTTGTCAAAAATCCACTTCTCTCATCTTATATCGTACCTAAAAAAAACCATATCTGTTTTATTTCGTACGTACCTGAAAATTTGTCCACTAGTTAATCGAAAACCCGTAGATGTACGGATATAACCGTAGACCGGGCCCAGTTCTACTACATGTCATCATCATAAATAATGTATACTTACGTCCCGCCGTAGACTGTGAATTATTCAACGTTGACGGCCACTTTATTAAATTTGTCCTTTTATTTTTCTTATAAAAAACTAATAAGAAGGTAGCCGTAGCGGATTAAAATGATACCAAGGATTAGCTTTGCAAATTTTATTTATGGTAATGCCATTTCAATTTCATATCTGAATAAAATCTTGGGAGTGGGGACGAAATATCTTACATGAGATCTTTTATCTATTTTGTTGCTACATTGAATAGGGATTTGAGATTAAATTAAGATGTTTCTTTCAAGCTTCGTAGCTAACATTAAAATAGGTATTAAAATTGAACAAGAAGTTACAAATCTGGTGCTACAAAATGATAATACCAAAGTTAAGCATTAATTTATCCAGAATTAAGAAAGTTTGGAGCGCCGCTAACGAATGCATCGAAAACTTTCCCACTGACCTATTTCTTATCGTACCACTAAAACTGAATTTATTTAGTTTCTTTGAACGAACTACCTACTATTTTCTAATCCAATATCTGTACATAATTTTTCGTGACTACATATTAATGCATCAAGAATTATGATCTGCGCCATCTAGCGAACCGTGTCAGAACTTCGGGATAGGCTGTAAGCCAAATAAAGTGCAGTCTACACCAAGCTTCCGCGAAATTGTTTGCTATAAGAGATTATGAATTCGTTTTTACGACAGGTATACACACTAATTGGTATGCTACGAACTGTAAAAAATATACGAAAATATAGCATCTTAGAGAAAAGCCTGTAAATAATTTTACAGCATGAGACATTTTTTTTTAATAAGCCTTGCTTAAATTGATACGCTCATCACAAGTCTTATAAACGCTAACCATTATTATGTTATTACTATGTCTCTAATTCTGACACGAATACAAAAAATCTGAAAAAAAATAGATATCATAAAATCACAGTCTAAAAAGCCATTACACGTTACACATTATACTGAGCATTAAACTAATTATCATTGCGTTTTACGTTATAACGTTATTAACCGTTAATGAGGCGAGAGGACGCCACAAATAGCCGACTGAACTGGATTGG
This sequence comes from Macaria liturata, assembly GCA_964023185.1. Classification (NCBI taxonomy): domain Eukaryota; kingdom Metazoa; phylum Arthropoda; class Insecta; order Lepidoptera; family Geometridae; genus Macaria; species Macaria liturata. The sequence goes on along the minus strand of OZ026812.1, from coordinate 8,859,075 downwards.
GCCCCAGCCCGCAAGGGGTCACATAGATTATGATTATTATGGACTGGTCGTACGGTTTTTTCTCACGACAATAAAGATTTAAGATAAGTTTAAGAGCTGTAGGCGTGTGCAGAAGCAAATGTTTACCTATTTAGTTACATACAAGTGGAACCCAGTAGAGTCACAGAATACATAATGTAGAGTTGTGTTATACAAAAGTACAATTACAGATCAACTTACATAATTTATATTGTTTCTAAAATTCATATAAAGTATATCACTGCTTATGGATTTTATTGACCTTAATTATAATAATTCCAAAATGTGTTCTTATGTTTGGTGTGTAATGGACGGCAAATTTTTTTTTCGAAAATATCTTCCAAATGCACCTTTATGGAAGATTTTCGAAAAGAGTTCCTAATTTTAACCTGAAAGTGACACTATTATTTTTGATTGATTTTCTATTTATCTAAATACAGAAATCATGGTAAAACGAAGCTTTATTCCATTATGTCTCACACACCTGGTGCGTTGTGTTTCTCTAAGAAAACACCATTCTAAGTTATCAAAGGGGTAATAAATCTGTGGCCACATAATATCGTCGGCTGACCACACCACTCTCGAGGGCCATCAGGAATTGTAAGGACGATGAGGTGGCCGCAAAGGACCTGCGGGGCTCAGGAATTTTGAGCACAATTTTGAATCTTGGCTTTGTGCTTGCGAGGAAGAAACCGCGTGAATTTGAATAAATAAAAATTGAAACTATATAGTAATAAAAATGTGTAATTTTTCGTGTATTATTCAGTCTTTTAGAATTTTTTTCACTCTTTTTTTTATTGAAAGTGAAACTAAATGTTTGTTTGGAAATTTTCGGACAGGAATTTGATTTGATGTCCCGATCCTACATTGTTACATATTCTCTTAATTACAATTTTATTGCGCAGTTATTATAATTTATCTTTATTATCATTGAAATTAACACATTTATACAGAAAAAAAAATTGTGGCTATCAAAAATCTACTAAACACCTAATCCCATAACAACATACACAAATTAAAAAGAAACTACCCTCAAATTACAAAAAAATTAAAAATTTCTTTTCAAGCCAGCTTGCTTTTATCGGCGTCACAAGTGACGTGTAGTCGAACAGCTGAGCTTTGTAAGTCAAAGAACATTCGAGAGCCATCGAGTACCGCCGGCTGGCAGGCCACTTGCACACGGAGCGCTTCTGAAGATGCTACGCGGTTTTCAACACGTTACAACCGGTTTTTATGATGCGATTTTGTGTTTTTTATTTTCAAATCGTCTCTTTAAAGAAAATTCTTGTCGTAGGTTTGGGACAGGGAATTTACAGTGTTCATTGTTTTATGCACTATCTGTCCCATAGTAAGAAAACTTTTATGACAAACGGCTTTGCCTCTCTCATTTGCACTCTTGTGCCGTGCCGAAATCCACCAAATTCGCCGTTGACGAACTCGTCAAAGAGGCCGTCATTATAATCATCATCATACGGTCATCCAGAGATTGACATGGGCTACTTTTAAACCGTGGGGCGCGACGCGTATCAAAAAAAAAGTAAGTAAAAGTAAGCGTTATCAAAACAAAAGTAAAGCCACGGATATCCACTAGCTATAGGAAACATCCTATAATAAGGTTTTTATTTCAAATACACAACAACTAGCAAACTAACAAAGCTACGTAACGTTTGATCTTTCAGTACAATAATGGTAGTTTATAAATCGAGAATGAATTGGGCTATGAATCCGATGCAATTCTGAGAGCTTTACGTATCTGTGACAATATTTCATCGCTGCCTCAAATGCATTACACAATGCAACTGAACAGACTGACATGGTACTGATATGTGAATTACAATTTTAGTGTACTTATGCGTTTTTTGTAATCTATGGATGTTATATAAAACTAGTGGACGCCCGCGGCTTCGCTCGCATTATTTTGAGATAAAAAGTAGCCTATGGCACTTCTAAGATCTCATACTACCTACATACCAAAAGTCATGATGATCCGTTCAGCTGTTTTTGAGTCACAAGCGTTTATTTAGATAATCAGACTAAAATTCCAAAAACTGCTGAAACGTGTTCTGTTATTGATTTAAAGACATCCAATTTTTTTTTATATGGTCTATGTTCAGATATTTGACCCTATTCAGCTTTATTACAAGTATAGATAGATAGTCTTCCTGAGAATATATCATATAATAACCTGAATGGAAGGACATCCAATACAATGTATTTTCTTGAGAGGACTGCCGAGAGGACTGCCCCTTATAAATTAATTCTCCAGCTGAATCATGATCTGCAGCAATAAGGTATTTATATAATTTGAAGGAGGATATGAAGGGAATAATTTACTATTTTTTGCTCCTAAAATAAGTTTATATTTCTACTTGCGTCACAATAATTATCTAACCTGTAATTCGCAAGGATTTAAGTTGTTGAAAATAACTTGTTCTTTATCAATAACTCTGTAAGTCGTACTCACACTCAAAGCTCTAAAGTTTTCAATTATCGTTGATTTAATTGTGCACTCGTAAATCACTACTCGCTTCAGTATATTAGATCTATTTAGAAAGTAATAAATTTTGTCTATTTTCGTCCAAATTATAGAACTGTTTTATTTTTAGTGAAGTGAATAATATTAGCAGTACAGTCCGCGAAGCTTGTCTATGAGTTATTTATGATACCTTACCTGCTTTATTGGTAGTTAAATATCCAAATATGTATCTTTATTAGGTACTATCTACTAAATGGACTTGGAACATATCTTAGTAGTTATGTGATTTATTGCTGCCGAAAAGACTCTTATTTATTCGATCTTCTTATTTTTTTTTCTTATTTATGGGTTCGATTCCCGCATAACACAAGTAATTATGAATATTTAAATTTGTAATTATTTGTGTTGAGTCTGGTCGTTTCTATGTATAATAAGTATGTATTTACAAAAGAAAAGTATATATATGTATTATATCCGTTATCTAGTACCCATGATACAAGCGTAAGCTTAGTATAGGGCTAGATGGCGCTGTGTGATATGTCATGAAATATTTATTTATTTTTATTATTATTCAACAAATTATTATTTATGAAAGTTTGAATTGTGATACTTTTTAGCCGACTTCTTTTCTTTTACTTTTAAATGCATTTTAACATACACATATGTACATTATTATTTGATATTATTTCTAACCAATTGCTTATTTCAGAAAACCTTCGAGATGTGTACCAGAAAAAACATCTCAACAAAACGAAAGTCCAATATTTGTTTACCAGCAAATATGTGCACAAAAAGCGAAGACATTTAGGTGAATAAAAGAAGCTCAAAAAAGGGAACTAACACGTAGTGAGGGGTTGTTGACGGACCTCGCTGGGGAGCAATGATAATCTTGTATTTTGTACCTGAACATGGGACGGAGCTAGGCGGGGGGTACTGGACACATCACTAGTAGATTTTAGTAGGTAAGTCAGATCGTCATTTTGAGTTTGTAGACATTCATCTAACGAGAATTCATTGTAGTGGTAATTCTATCAAGTTCCATTGTTATTAAAAAAAATATGCCCACATTTTACTTATCGGGCTCACCACCATGCACACCACAATATAGACGATTATTTGAAGTATTTACAATAAGTGATCTGTTTAGTGAAATGAAACCGTTTAATTAACTAATTAAAAATTAATTCTTCTTTCGTTAGATATACGAATTTATACAATATAAGTTTTACTATTTTATGTCATTTTTTTTTATTATTACTGTTAAACAGTTTCGAAAATGATTTGATCTCACAGATTAAAAGTCCGTCCTGACTACATACCTGTCGAGTTCAGATTTCCCTGGCGCTATGAATATTCAAGCGCACATGGATTAAGGCAAAAAACATTCAGAGAGAACATGAGATTGTTTAAAAATGTATCTTATGGCGTTGGTTCACTTTCACACCATTGGTAAATAACTAAATTTTATGTAAGTAGGTGCAAACATTGGTATTGAATTGGCTTCTTTACTTTAGGTCTACTACATCTAATTTGTTTTTATTTTGTTTGGCAGGTACATATTTTTACCAATTGATCGGAAATTCATTATATCTTGTATTTTATATTGTAAATCTTCTTATTGCGACCGAATAAATGAATTTGAATTTGAAAAAAATCCTGTAATTTACAGTTTTCCTTTCAGTTATTCCACGAAGATACCGCAAACAAGTTTCAAAAAATACTTCCATGTCCGTTGTTGCCAGGGTGGTACGTCGATCTATTATCTGCATCTTCCTTGCGCAAAAAGAAACACGTCGTCGTGAATAAAGTCCACATGGCAACAATAATAGCCAATACGCCAATCTCCGTTGGCAATTAAGACTGCAGCGCGCACGTACCGAATAGCGCTCTTCAATCAACCAATCAATCTACAATCGCACGGTCGCCACTTGCCAGCGACAGCTCTACGAATTTATCGTGAATCGACGGTAATTTTCAAATTTCGAGCCTGTTGATCGTGAACGCAAAACGTGCTTCCTTTTGAAATTGGAGATCGAATATGCATTCCTTGGATCGAGTTGGCGCTGTAAATCTTAACGTCGTGTTGGCAGAAGTAATATGTAACTACACAGGATTTCTACAGGAAATCTGTATATAGATGAGAAGTCTCTATTTGGAATTACACGTTTTGGGTTGATTAGAAAAATCAATGTTATGAACATTCACATGTTATTTCTAGTTTCACCATGTACAATGTAGGTACATTATATTGATAAACTTTAAAATTACTTACGTTCATTTGACATCTTAAAGGGATATATATTGCATTTCACATTTTAAAATGCTATATTATCTTAAAGTGCTCCATGAAGCACCTTGAGATGTATTAAATAAATTTAATACTTTTACAAACGAAGCCTGTACAAGTTTGCTCTAGGTCATAGAATAGAACTGAAAACAGAATTACGTGGCAAATACTTACAACCATTTAATTTTCTAGGTGAAGAAAATATGTGCACGGAATGTGCATTACAAAATGTATTAATTCCTTCCATTAGCTAAATGGATTCGATTAGCTCTACTTGCGTTGCTAACATTCATTATCAGTTCGATTGACATGCATATACCGTATTCTTACACTCGTAATATTCTTTGAAGTCCTTTAAAATTTTCTGGATATGTTTTCAACCTATCTTTTGTTTTAGACGTTCTATGGATTGTCCTTGATATTTCTTTAGCGAACGTGGTTGATTCTAAAGGCAAATTTGACTTACCGTAACGGTTTTACATTTAACATTACCGGTTTATAGATGTATATAAAGAGAGTTAGTAAGAAGAGAGCAATTTTGCTAATAATCATTTATGTTTCCTGCAAAATACATTTTTGAGAAAAAAACGTCTGGTGAAAAATGATTAAAAATAAAAAAAAAATTGCTTCTTATCAAAAAAATTTATCAATTATTACACATGCAGCTCCATTTCTACATAATCTTATGCTCCATTTCATGTTCACAAATGTCTCCCAAGTTATACCAAGCGCCATGCAAGGCCATGGATCCGAGCCTCAGTTAGCAGTCATTGCAGGTCACGCTCCTTACTCCGCTAAGCCCAGTTAAGGTGCGGCCTGATTAAGGCTGCAGCCGGTCCGTTGCCAAACCCACTTGAGCCAGCTCTGCTATATGATGACTAAGTATAAGTTGTATTAAACTCTGGCAATACCCATCGAGGATGAAGATGTGTAGGTATGACTCGTCCAAAAAGTGTAAGAACTGAAACTTTAATTTTTTTTTTACGCTAAAAAATATTCCATGTGTTTCCAAAATATATCACCAAACAAAACTTTGTTATAGATTTCTCCTTATTTTTATGATCATTACAATATAATTGTCAGGAAAGGACAAGTAAACTGAACAATATACTTACTAGAAATGATGCTATATTATTTTCTACACTTTTTGGACGGTCACCCAGATCGCTTATAATCTATCTATGCGGACGACTCTGGATCTAGGCTAACGCATCTAATTTTACACTACTTTTTCTTCAGTTAATAAAATACTACTTTTAACGGTCGGTAACAAATTTATTGCACTTCGTTTGTTTCTCGCCGTGAGTGTGTACAATCAGTATTCCGCGCAGCATTTTATCGTTCCTCACAATAGAAACAGAACTAAATTCTCTAAATATATCGCAGTCCCGACGTTCCGACGACCACGTATCTCCAAGTTTCCGCTTCCAAAGACAAGGGTGATTTACCTGTAAACAATAAAAAAGGGCGTTAATTTACAGCGTTGGAGTGCCGCCAAACATTTCAACTAGCCGTCTAAGTTGGTTGTTGCAAAATGAACTAAACAAGTGGACGTTTAGACGGTCTTTGTTCCTGATAACGGAGTGGAATGGAGAGACGGGCTTAGGTGAGGACAGACGATATAAAACTCATTTATATCCCGTCAACGTGACGGGTAGACGCTCGAGGCGTGGCCTCGCACTTCCAATACGATCCTGGCTCGTTTATCAAACGCCTCAGACATAATGAGACGCACCGACCAAAATATTTTAAATTTATTCTTATTAAAATATCCCATTAATCCCGCTAATAGAATTAGGGTAAGGAAAATAGAATGATGAACAACGACATTAGTTACTTTCCATTAACTTAATACTGTTTAGACGGATCCGGAGATGAAATTATTGGTACGAATTATTTTGTGTCATTAAGACAAAGGTTGGTCGTAATATCCATTTTGTGATGAATAAAATGACATCCTCATTTGTGACGGCCATACATCAAAAACAATGACAACACTGTAAAAATATTATGGTGTACTGCTGTAATTCCATTCTTTTAGAAATCTGACAAAAGACATTTTATAATTTTACAACACTTTTTATAAGTACGCCATTATTTTCGTAAAACGCCACTAAATTCTGCGCAATAATTAGATATTTCACATACGCTTGCAATAATTTCTCCGAGTAAATACCTATTTGTGTTCGAAAGCGTCAATTTTAGAAGCTAAGTCACATGACTGTTATTCCGGCCGCCGAAGTCCCAGACGAAACGTGACGCACTCCAAAAAATAAATTTAAATATACCATAACAATGTGCGAGGCATGTCGTTTTCATTTAAAATCGTAGAAAAAAAATGTCAGAGAAATATTAGGTCATCAGTCTTTCCAATGGCCCGCAAAGAATTCGGTTTGATTATTTTCCGTATCTAATGTTCCAATTTTCACAGTTAAAATAAGTTCAACTAATTAAATGCCCCAAATAAATATATTAAGAGGAACGTTCGCTTTGTTTTTATTGTAGTAAACAATTAACGAACCTTGCCTTCTTAACTAAATTTGATATTTTGAAATAAAAAAAGAGATCCACATAAACAAAAGTAAGAAAAAACGTATGTAAACAAAAATAAAATAGAAAATTGATCTATATATCCGCATAGCAACTGTGATTTCTTGAGTTGATACCTAGGTTAATAGTTTGACACTAAAGTCTGACACTGATAACCGGTGTCACAGACGAGCACTGATTGCGTTGACGTGATAGTCACGTCACTGTGACACGGCAGGCACGTGTGATGACGCGGAAGCTGCGTGTGCGCATGACGTCGGTGCTACACGAACTTTATTGACGTTGAACTTGTTGATTTTGGATTTTTTCAAAGCAAATTGCCAGTTCCTATGCGGATTTATGGAATTGGTTTTTTACTCGATAATTTTAAAGTGAAATATGTAAAGTAGATGAACAATGTATAATAATAATAATAAATATTCCGGGACATTGCACACAACGCCATCTAGCCCCACACTAAGCTAACGCCTGTGTCGTGGGTACTAGATAACGGATATAATACTTATATACTTTTTTTTTGTAAATACATACTTATTATACATAGAAACGGCCAGACTCGACACAATGTAGTTATGTAAATAGTAGGTAACTAACGTATTTTTTGTTTTTGACTCAACTCGGTTCAGCTATGTACATATATGCATAAATAGATGTCATGTATGCATAAACATAGCTGAGCATGTAAAGACATGACAGGAAAACTTTCTGTGTAAATGTTTAAAAGTATAAGAATACTTATAAATAAAACTCGTACAAAGCTGAGCAGTTACTAATTTGTAAACAAAGAAAACTACACTGACATTCTTAACAAAATAAATCGTAGAGCCACAGACACAATCATTTTGTTTTGTCACCGTTCGCACAACAAAAATGTGCGATAAAAATTCATCAATCTATCTTTGTTTGCTAGAACTGTCGTACGCATACTCGGTGACTTATCATCATGGAATATTTCGCGTCGGCTCCACGCAGCGAGTTGTCCGATCCAACGGATCTATTTTAAGCCGGCCAGTTGTCTCTGCAATACAATAATCACGCAATAGCTATAACTGTTGATGTTAATTGAGGAACAAATCAGAGAAGGCAGGCCACGGTGATTTTAGGATTACATTGTAAATATGACGCAAATGTTTGAAGCTATTTCGGCAATAGTGTCTGGGTTTAATGAAGCTGAAGTTGTGAATTGAAATTGCTTATTGATTTTACGACGGCAATTGTATCTTACGTGAAATGAATTATCGTAAATCATTGAGTCTGGTCGTTTGTATGTATAATAAGTATGTATTTACAAAAGAAAAGTATATAAGTATTATATCCGTTATCTAGTACCCACGACACAAGCGTTTGCTTAGTGTGGGGCTAGATGGCGCTGTGTGCAATGTCCCGGAATATTTATTTATTATTAATTATTTATTTATTGTTATACAAAGTACTTATCTATGAATTGACCATTAGAAAAGCTTTCAAAGCAACAATAATAGAACATTTTCTAATCTAGATTCTATTGCCGAAACAATCGAGCAGAAATTAAAAAGCAATACAAATTTCAATACTCAGCGCAAACATTGGCATTCAACAATAACGTACAGAATTCGCTCTCAAAATAAACAGTCAAATAAAAATATAATCCACACATAGAACCACGGTCAACAGAAAATAATCGTCACAAATTGACAGTGAACAAAAATGAACTACAACAAAATAAAATACGGCTTATAAATAAAGCGGTGGATTCGGAGTATGAGTAAATATCGACAAAGGTGGAACAGCGATAACGTTTTGGGCAGAAGCAATTGAAGGTACTCCCTTGTGGAAGAGCAATCTCTCCTGTTTTTTGCGCAGGATCGCTCGATTAATGAATCAACGAAAATATTCATTGGCAATCAAACAGGCGGCCGGCACTTGCACAAATATTGATACAATGAATTTGCGCGAATAAAAAGGTAAAAGCCCTAAATTATCGAGCTCCACAGTTATCGGGCAAATATGGCGTCAAGTTTACGCGTTTGTTTGCAGCATCTCTAACGATATGGGCACTAAAAAGTTTTCTTAAGTAACTGTTATTGTTTAGTTTGGTATTGGATATGGAACAGTTTTGGTGCTTTTTGATATAAATGGCCCGAGTCGGATGCCAAGATGGTCTTACTATGTATAGAAATGTGTAAAATAAAATAAAAAGTGAACTTCGAAATCTTTGTACTTCTTATCCCATGTTTACGTTTAGTATTCAGGTTGTCGCTATTTTAACATAACAATTTCAATAAAACTGCAATTTTTCTTGCGAATTGCAATTTTTATTAGCACTACAAGCGTTTCTTAATTTCAACCTAAATCTTGCAATAATTTATGGTTTTTATTTTTGAGCCTCCCGCGACGCTGTGAGCAATAAAATGTTGCTGTTGCGCACCGTTATCAAGAATGCGTAATTTTTTCACGTGATAAATAAATTCTGTCATTGTTTTCGCGAAAAAATTGCAAACATAATTTGGTTGCTGTTTAAAAGATTTTTCAACATAAAATTGTCGGCAAAGATCATTACTGTAATGTCTTATAATGCCATAACAACGGATCGTTGACCTCTGATTTATATCTCAGTCGCACGACAAATAGAAATCTTGAAAACAGGAAATATGTTTATAACACAAATCCGTTGAATCTCTTATACAAAATTCTAATTCTATTCTGATTACTACCTACTTATACAATACAATATAGAATATGTCAAAAATAATACAATCTAAACCAAAAAGCGCGCCGCTATTAGCAAATATATTTACGATCTCTCAAATGCGAACATAATCTGTTCTGGCACAATAGCAAAAAGAGATTGGATTTTAATCCTGCTGGAATATCTGCGAGGTTTGCAAAAATGAGAACTAATATCGTTGAAAATAGCATTTATTTGATGTTTTTGTGCCGTTGATTGATTCAAAGATTGGGCGCTACAATAACGGATGTTAGATATCTGTTGCTTTGACCGACATCCGACGTGCTTTGTAGTCGGTGGGATAAACAGTGCAGGAAGTTAGAATCACGAGTTCATCAGTGATAGGAAGTAGAAAAAAAATGGTAAATTAATATTACCTAATCATGCCGTTTTACATCAGACGAGTTTTGCATAATTAGTTCTGGATACTGACTGATTACAAGATCGTGAGAGCAGAAGAAATTTTATAAGCATAAACACATATGTACTTATTAAGACGTGTAAACCTTTATGTTGCCTCGGTAAGATAAATCATAATTCAAGAGCATCGAGATATCTGTCCTAAACACAATTCTCTCATACCTACATTTAGATTTATTAACCCTTATCACTTCTCTACCATCCGCTTATTTTTACAAAATAACACCACATTCGTTTATGATTAACAGGTTATGGTACATTTAGTTTAATATTCACAAGCTATTTTGTATTAAAGGAACGGAAGGGCCGTGTCGAGGACAGAACACGAAGCTAATATAAGCCGGAGACACCTAACTATCTATCTGGATTTCACTACATATATGTAAGTACAAGTCTATTTTGTCCTAATCCTTTCAAGTCTTTCTCAAACCATCCTGTTACGAGTCCATTTCAATTGACGAATCCGCATAACAAATATGTCTCGTGATACTCATAATCAACGTCTTATTTTTACCGATTCCTATAAAAAAGGGTCTTATCAATCTGACCCGTCAAAATCGACTCAGTAGTTTTGACATATGGATATCTGCATATTCTAGGAGCGGGTACATACAAGTTCTAGGAGCGGGTACATACGACCACCAAAAGACTGCAAAGATAGTACACGCCACGCCGGAATGTATGTATGTATGTAGGATGTAGGAACCTGTAATGCTATTTATTTATTATTTACATTATTAAAACGAACAATAAAAAAGGTGAAATTATTTACCGATCAGATGAATAAACAAAGCAAACTGCGTAAGCAATATGTTTAGTCTAACAATGTCTCTGACATTCATTGTCGGAGGAAGTATAGACGAAACAACAAAAAAAAAAAAAAAAAAAAAAAAAGTACACGCCATTGCCGTCGCCGTCGCTTGGTTAGATTTTTCAAACTGCTTTACTTGTTTGTAATATATGTCAGATTTGTTTCATAATAATGAGACGTCTAATTTATGTGTCGTTGACAGTACACGTGCATCACGTGACTAAAACACATGGCAGTTCTCATGACGTCATCGTTTTGTGTTTCACACTTATTGAGGGTAGTTAATTAAAATATAAATACATCTACAACCTTTACAGAGTGCTATATACCTACATTTTGTAATATTTTTACTTTAGTACAAGATAATTTTTGGTTTAAATCCACATAATTAATTTATAACAAGAATAACCTATTCAATGGCAATCGTTACTAGTTTGTAATTAAAAAAAACACAATTGTTTTAAAAAGCCTCGATTTTTGTTACAATATTAAAGTTTCCATGGTGCTGAATGGAAACCGTCAATTTGATGACATTTCAAAGCAATATGCTAAAAAGAAAAATGTGTCATAAAGCTTAAAATATGATACGTCTAACTTATGTCATTTTATTTCGCTAAAAATCTATTACTACGTGCCTTGAACTATAATCAATTAGTTGAAGGCACTTAGTAACTCACTTGAAAAGAGTTTTAGTTCCAAGGTTTTCAATTCAGTACTTCACAAACCTTGTATTCAAAAACTCAATTCTAACCCAACAATAAAGCTTTAATCTCCACTCAACAATGCTAAATTATTAACTACCCTTTTCACAATACGCCAATTAAAGTAGTTAGGTGTTAACAACACTTTTAGTGTTTAACGTGTAAACTACTTTTGAATTACGAGCTTGAGGCATGCCACATTTGTTTTAAGATTATTTATATTCATTTTCTAGTTTGTTTGTAGTATGTTTAACGTCGAGTCGAAGCGATGAAATCTGTAGTTCTAAACAGTAGGTAGCCGTATATTTAGTATCGAAATATGACATGGTTTTGTGATTTAAAAGAAGACTTTATTTGATACAAGAGTCAAGCAGATTACAAGCGGATATTTCATATTTTATGAATTTGCAAATGGTCATGCGTTTTGGCTTATTTATTATGTAAATGGTGGAATATATTAACATGGGTTCGATAATAACTAAGACAGGTGAAATAACCCTGGTGGAAAGCATCACTCTTAATGTCAAAGTCAACCGCCAAGAAAATTAACAACAGCCATAAAACATTCTAATTGCGCTAACACGTGTAGTTCTTACAACAATAGTTATTTGCTAGGTTATTTTACTCAAGCTTTTCCAACCTTTATATTTACAATGATTTGACATACACATCATATACATGCGCCTCTCTCTCTCTTGAGTCCTATTTCCTCATGACTGAGGGTTGTGACTCCCCCGCATAACTAATTCGTTAGGGCAGTTCTCTTGGGCAGATACATCGTGTTGGGCGCCCAGGTCCTACCACGGAAGAGACATATCCTTGGATATTGTGGTCCTCTAACATGTCGGTTTCCTCACGATGCTTTCCTTCACCGCTAAGCGAGTGCGAAAAAACAATATATGCGCCTAACACATGTTAAACACGTGAAAGTTAGCATTTGCTACTTCATATATGTGATTCCATGATTGCTACATATTACGAAGTTTTTTATCCTAGACACATGTACAAACCACACCGTAGAACGTTATTTTACAGATATAAGTATATTCAATAACCGAATTTTTTTAGTAACCTTTCTAACATTATTACCATATCATATGTAAATGAACAATAACTTTCTACGTACTACTATTCATTTTCTGGTATAGCTAGGCTTATACAGTATTTCCCATCAAAAAATACCTCACATACACCGGCTTGCATTCTGTACCTCTCGTGATATTAAAGAGCGTGTGCAAACTTAGCCGTCCCTTCATACACGAAGGCAAACTTTGCGACCGCTCTCAAAGAGGTGCTTAATCTTGGAAAACATTTTATATTCGTACCTGGCAACCTACACAAGTCATACATCTATAAGTAAGGAAATTATTTTAAGATACAAAATAGGCTTGGATTTCTAAACATCAATATTCTAACATATTTTTGACATAGTTTATAGGTATACTTTAAAATTGCGAAAATAAACTGTTAGGTACTACGCCATTCGGTCATTTTATATTAGTCTTTGAGTGAAGAGACTTAATTTTTTTTGTATTGATTTGAGTAATATGTTGTCTGTATTCTACGGAAGAACCCTGGCTACTGCAACACAGGGAATCCTACAGCAGTAGTCAGGACACACTATGTAAATATTCTGCGCAGCCTAAATTAAATTGTATTAATGTAAATTGTTAATAGTTAATGTATGTTTGAGTAGGTCAGTAATTTCCAAGGTAAATAAAATACAATGCTGAATACTAGTTTTTATTTTACTGGAATAAACGCATCCGTCCTAAGGAACGCATTTCGCAAAGTCACATTACAGCAGTGTTAAATCATAAAACGAACGTAAATATTGCACACGCGTCTCCGGTTTTACAAAGTCCCCTCGTAAAATTTACCAAATGGGATCTTAATTTTAACTGGTACGTGATTTATGAACAATTAAAAGTGATGGAAGAACTCCCGAGTCTCGGATATTGGGGTTTCTATCAACGAATCATTCATACACTTCACGTGTGTGAGTAGGCTTTTAACCCTTTCCAAACTCTCTTTTGTGGATCGTAAAATTATTGGGATACTTGAGAAGTTTCTTGACTAATTTGCGTTTCTTACTCCGTAATTGCGTTTTCTCGGAATTGAGTTTTCTTTGTTTTACGTCGTCGTTCCTGTACATTTTTTGTATCTACTTATTGAACGTATCTAATATTTATAAAAACTTCGCTATTTATTCTAGGAGTGGAGTATTTTAAATGCCTACTTTCATCTCTAGTTAAATTTGATGAATACTTGAACTTTGACATTTGATTTATCCGTCACAAAGCCAAAACATAGAGTAACAGGCGAATATAAAGCATTTATACGCCGGTCGTACGTAGTGCGGTAGAAATATGTACGGGTGAGCGCCGAGCCGCCACGCATGAGGGATAAGCCATAAAGTTTGTAGGAGTCTGGAAAAATTCCCCAAACTAGGTCCGCATGTGGAGGGAAATTCATAACGCGCTTAACAGTCCGCTTCACCTGTCTCGTTAAACTTTGGAATTTTTAAATTAAATTCTCCGATACCCACCGACTCGACAAAGTTGTGAATTCTTAATATTCGGTATCGTAATTAATCTTTCGGTTTAATAAACAGACAAAGGCGGACAAAGAAAGTGGAGTGGTTTATTCCTTATTAATGTTGGGATGAGGCTAAATCTTGTAATTAATGCAGGTGGTCTCGCTCGGGAAACTTACCGAGAGGATCTTCGGCAATTATCGGAAACCCACTTTCTGTTACACGTTACGCGGGAAATTATTATGCTGTATTAATTCCGCTAAAAGCTTTTTAGGGGTTTTTAACGACCTTCAAGAGTGTAATTGTTCAAGTGAAAATCGGCTTATAACTTTAGGGGCGTTTGCTGCTGGCAACTGTTAAAGGCATTTCGGTGTCGTCAACTTGTGGAAATTAATTTTTTTATTCGTCATTCGGCAATAAATTGCGAATTATTACTTTTTTTTTCGAGGTGGTTTTCTCAGCAGATTTTGAATAAGTACCTACAGTTGCCACGAAAATTCGATAATAGCCACTATACTTTAGCGTACATATTCATTGTTTTTCATACAAAAAGACTGAACATACATCTATAGGTACACTCCTACAAAAACCACTAGATAGTATATACTTAAGTCATATTATTCGAGACCGTACCTTCTTGCACTGAAAACATTTCCTACAGCATATTCCCTACAGACAGTCGAGTCGCGACGGTGAAAGTATCACCAGTAGGAGCGACATGCCGTTCTTTACGACATCGTCAGTTACAGTCGTTTGCAGCGTCGTCACCAAGGTACGACACTAAACGCACTTCTACAGTATGTTATTGATTTTCACCGCCCGGTAGGCGGAGCCAAATCTGAGCGAAAGGGATCACGCCATCGCCTCCTCATTAAATCAGAAGAGGAGGCACGATTTTAGTCAGTACAGTTTCTAATTAAGGACGTGCCCATTAAACCAACTATTTAAAATAGGCGAGCCTTCGGGGAAAACATTTTCTCGGCTTATGTGTGTCAAAGATGCAACGTCACGGGATGGAGCTTTATTGGCAGTCTTTTTATCTGGCCGTCAGTTGGGAGCTTGTTTTTCTTCGATAATGGTTTCTCAAAAGAAACTTAAAGTGAATTTGTTAAATCATGCTTCCGTAAAAAAATTGCAACATTAAACTTAATAGGTAAAATTGATACAGAAAATATAAGCATTGCACTTTCCAAATAAGAGTAGAAGGCGTTTTTATCGGTAGATTAGGCTAGAATTCTTAGTAGATAGACCTATAGCTAATAAATTAGGCTGAGTACACTAATTCCATGCAATATTCAGATATTTATAGTTCTAAGTATCACGTTATAATTTTTATCTATACTAGACAGTATCTATTTTAAACCTTAGTACAGTTTGTTTTAAATAATAGTAAGTTTAAATTTGTCTACGGTTAAATTAATTACTTAGATCCAAAGTAGGTACTTAAAAATAAATGCACGCCTTTTCATTTGGCTGCTTCCAGGTTATAAATAAAGCTTAAAGATAAGGAGTGAACGCGGTGGAATCCTGAAGAATTGTCTTATCCTTGTAGGTAGGGAGCTCGGGGGCAACTCTGTCACGAGAAGTTCTGTTCTGTCCTTTTTTAAAATAATGTAATTTACTGCTTTCACTATGTTATAATAAGTTTTAGATATGTTTTAAGTATTTTTTTTATTGCTTCATGTTTTCAAAGAATTTACTCTGATGAATGATACAACTGACATTTATTGTACTAAGTTTTATATAGATGTAGCCATTTATTTAATACTTATGACAACTCATAAGAAGTTGCAACTACGAGGAAGTTTCTAGATCATATTTTCACATTTCAATCATGAATGTAAATGCTGTTTTAAATTAGTGAGTATTTCCAATCCAATATATGTTTCTATACAAATAAGTAATACAGAGAGTCAGTAAGTAGTTTCTTTGTGCATTATGTATTTGATATACTTCCAAATAAATATAGACAACACTATGTAACAGAATAAAACTATCATAAAAGCTTTACTGTATTTTATGCTGCAGTTTAGAACTAAATAGAGTAACAATGAAAATCTGGCTTAGTAATCGATTCGCTCCTCGTCTCCTGGTCTACAGCGACATTTCCCGGGTTCAAGGGGTCAGGGTTTCGAGGGCGGCGCGGGACCGTGACGCGTCGCGCGAGACTTGAATAACAATATTTTACAAATGCTGTACTTTGGTCAGCTAAATCGAGGATTGGGGGGAAATATTTATTTAATCTATAATAACTATAATCCAACGATCTTTAAGGCGAGAGTGAACCGGTTCCTATCTGGTAAGCACGATTCATCTTAGACCATAGCTATTGCTTGCCATCGGGCAAACTATGGTCTTAATAAAAGAAAATCTAAGTAACGGTTGGTATTGTTTTTTTTTTATATGAACTAATTATGCCATGATGCCATTTATACTTTGATACATTTGAATAACTGTTTATTTGGTGTGATTTGTCAGACGATATATTCAAAAAATAGATTAACTCTTAGTTACTCTACTTGTACACAGAAACAAAATCAACTTTATTTTTAGCCAAGCAGTATCTAACAGGAGATCCATGAATGCCGCACTTACACGAGTCAGGACAGCTTTTGCCCAACGCTTCCCAAACTTTAGTTATCCGTTTATTTATAATAGATTAAACAAAAAATGCAACATCATCGACAAGACATTCCGAGAAACCAAAGCAAACAACAAAGTTTCTAATGTCTCTCACCTATAAAGAAACAGAAGAGCTGCTCACCATAGTCAAATAATACTCTTCATGAAATATCTACTCATTCAAGTCATGTTTCTATATAACTAAACACACTTTAGTACACTCAAACACACGCACTTACACACACACACACACACACACACACACACACAGTTCCATGTTAGTCAACTTAAGCCAGAACCTATTTTTTAGATCTTTGCAAATTTACTTTCTGAAATGTTTTTTTTTTTGTTCGTACTATTGTCAAAGAAACACACAACAATGGACAGTTTGATTTGTAAGAGCGCCTACGATACAGGTCTCGAACCTAGTGTAGGGCTCGCGTAATCACTTAGGAACCTTTCACTCACTGCAGTTAATAGTCATTTACTTACCTACTTAAAATAAGTTAATAGAATTAAGGTTATATTTGTAAAATGGTAATAAATAATTTTTGTATTTTTTGTACTCCTGAAAAAAAATTAGAATAAGAGAAAAAAAATAGATGTAGAATTTCACGATTTCCAAAAGTCATAGATAAACTGTTGTTGCTTTTGACGTACGAAAGCCACCCTTAAATATTATGTGTGTGTTACTAGTAACTTGTATGCTGCTTACAGATAAAATTAAATTGGTAAACAAAATGCGAATACTCTGCTACCCAATCCATTCAATCCCATTTAGGAACCCAAATCTGCATAATGCACGATTTGATTTCGTAAACGTAATAAATATTGTCATTTTAGGGGAAATCGCGCGGAGTTATTTATTTAAGCAACGTTACTTCCGGTTTTATTTTTCCTTTGTCAAGTCTGTTTGCTTACCTGTCAAGTTTCTTGCTATGAAAATGGAAATTAATAGCACTCCTCAAATATTTCACTTGAACATGAACTATTTGATATGAATGGTCGTTGCATTGTATTCATGATTATTGTTGGAGTGAAGTGAATAAAGTAAATATTTAATAATATCGTCTTAAAATAAATCATGATATGTGCGGTTTTTCTTCTCAACTCTGATGTCGAAAGTTTACAAACCACCCTAAGGGCCTTTGACATGGCTTAACGACTACCGTAATTTCTACAAAATCTACGATGTGTTTTGTATGATAAAAATATAGAATAATAGATAACTAGTAGGTATACAGAATTGTAAAAACAAATATACGCTTCAGCATTCCAGTCTTTCATACACATAGCATTTCATACATACAGATTATGGCGAATTTCTAAGCATAATATTTCCGTTCCAAGAAGGCATATCAAAGATCGTACAAACGAGAGCACATCTAGATCCGTCCCGGCTGTCAGCGAGCATAGTTTCCACGCATTATTTCAGACACAGGACTCATCCAGTCACATAAATGTTCCCAATCTCTGTCACGTAGATCCCCATCACTCATATTAATAGCACGCCACGTTGTATGGAATTAGCTGACATTTCATTGCGATGCACACAACGTGTGCAACGTTATAATGCCAGCGAATAAAATTTGAACTACAATATTCTGACTAAATACAATTTTGAAACGAACAAGTGCTGCCGCTAGTAGATGTACAGTTATTTAGCAACAGTAGAACCGGCCCGATGCGAATACGTCACTAAATCAAAGAGCATTTAAATACTAACTGGAGACACATTTAAACTATAATCTATTTAAGATTTATGCGATGCGACGAAGTTACAGAGTGCTAGGATTGCGCTGTCTAATTTTGCTAAGCTCTGGACGTGGTGCAGATTTTGGGGTCTGTTTGTTGTAGATATGGGAACGTATAGAATGGTGTGCATGAAATTTTGTTATTAATAATAATATGTATATTGATACAATATCAGATGTATACATAATAATTTTTAAGAAAATTATTGGAATGAATGAAGGTAAAGAAGGTTTTGACGATTTTAAATTAAAACCCCACTCGAAGCCCTCAAGTTCAAAATTGAAAATCATAATTAAAACTACCCAGAAATCGAACTTCAAAAGTAAAACTGCGAATAATAGGTGAAGCCGCCATTGATTAGCGAACCTTTACAATTTTCAATTACGGCTCTCTCGAACAATGGCAATTTGAAACTTGAAAAAGTAAAAAGGCGGCCTAACGCGGCACAATCACGTCTCTCAAGTGCAGAAACATAAATGAAACCATTAATTATCCCTAGGTCGGTTATTCTTCGCCTACCCCCTGCCTCCCTACCCCGACCAGCCTTTATGTTTTTCTTTTTTCCCGTTAATTTGTCGAAAGTTAATTGAAGGGATATTTCAGTGAGACGACGTAAATAGCTGGAGTTGAAACAATCTGAGTAAAAGCTCTGAGTTTCGAAGCGGCATAACAAGATGATCTCAAATTATACCCCAGCGCTGGTCGACGCCGAGTTCACAGTTCGAGAAAAGAAAATTTTAATTTCTTTTTCACCAGTTTTTCCTTACTTATCGTATTAAAATGATCTCGGGGTTGTGATAGCGCTGATAAGTGCCCGTTTGAAGGGATTTGCTGAAATAACACGGGTGAGATAACAATTTTATAGAAGTCTTCAGATAAGGGCTTATTTTTATGTTGACTATTTTATTGTTTCTTGAGTCAAAATACTGCTTACACCAAGTCAAGTAGAGTCAAATTATACCTCAGTTAGATCTTAACTCAACAATAAGTACAGTCAGAAGACTTAAAGCCATATCTTAACCTTCTAAGGCGTTTTAAAAGTCTCAGTACCGGACTTTGCAAGTGTCATACGATACTGTATTACATACATACTTATTGTCGCGATTATTTGTTTTTTATCGAACAAATATGACAAATAATAGGCTTAGAGACATATCTATTACCAGCACCCTCAACTAAAATTGTGTGTATCAATGTAACGATAAATTTATTTTGATCTATCTCAAATCCCACGCTAATGGATAAGATATACTCGTATGTATAAGTTTTCCTAATCTATACTAATATTATAAAGCTGAAGAGTTTGTTTGTTTGTTTGAACGCGCTAATCTCAGGAACTACTGGTGCGAATTGAAAAATTATTTTTGTGTTGAATAGACCATTTATCGAGGAAGGCTTTAGGCTATATAACATCACGCTGCAACTAATAAGAGCATAGAAACAATGGAAAAACGGGGAAAATTATTCATCTTTGAAGGCTTCCGTTGCGTGCGCTGCGAAAACGGTTCAAAATTCAAAGAATTAATGCCCAAAATAACTATTCCGCGCGGACGAAGTCGCAGGCACAGCTAGTTTTCATATATTTACTTACACTAAACCATTACACGTGTAACCACAATCTTTCTAAATATAGACAAAAAGCTAAAAGGTAGTTTACCAAAAATTGGTATCCGGTATCTTTCATGTTATTTCTACGCAAATACTCGATAAAATCACAAGTAAGTAAAACGCAAATGAAATACGTAATACCTTTAATATTTTGTAACATAAGGCGTATCTGAAAAAACATGTTTTTACAAGAACAAACTTCCGTTAAATCATGAATCCCAAGATCGGTCACCTGACTTTTGTTGCCTAAAGCTAGGTCCTCACATGCGATTAATTAGTCCGTACAGGCACATTTTTCACAGCTAAAAGGGTCACGTCGCCTAGTCAAGCGAATAACTGAGGATCGACGGCCCAACCGGCTCGCTGCATTGTTTACCAAACAATGGCCGACCTCTGAGATCATTAACCTACCTCACTTGTCAGCGGAGAGTGAGAATTCTTTGCGTTTTCAAGTTTTGAGTTTAACGTGCACTCGCATTAGCCGCTATTTCCATACAAACTGTTGTATAGACTCAAAAACTAAAAAGATAGACTTATGCTTTATATTTCAAATTGTTGGTATCTAAACAAAGATCTCGTCTCTAGAAAACCAAATGTAGTTTTGAAGTTTTATCAAAAAATAATAATGTTTTCATGCAAATTGTTTTTTTCCAAAATCTTCAAAACTATAAAAGGCGAGATCTTTGTTTAGACACCAACAATTTGGGGTATGAACCATTAGTCTATATTTCCTTAGTTTTTGAGTTTAACTATACAACAGTTTGTATGGAAATAGCGGCCAGGCGCCTGCCCGTTAAATATGCAGGTTCTGTTGCATACATTGAGTACGCATACGTTACGCACGAACTGGCGTTAGTGTTGTTGTTTTATGTTCACCTCTTGACTTGTGCTTGTAAAATACGCATCTCTAAAACAACAGTTTTAACATGTTTAGTGTCTTTTACCATGTTAAAACTTTAAAAGAAAATTGTACTTCTTCCAATCGTGTGAATATGTATTTATTTCTGTATTTAAAAATACATAGGTACCTTATCCATATACATTTAAAAAAATGGTGCCATATTTATTTTGAAAAAACTTTCCAAAGTAATAATACTCTCAGTAAGATAGTTATATTATGTTCAAGATAGTGAATACACTTTCTACCAAAGAAATGAATCCCAGGTAAACTATCTAAGGTACATTTAAATGTATTCAATGTCAAACGATATTCTATCGAATAGAGAGGTAGTGCTTCAGTGATTCTAAGAAAAAAGAAGCCCATATATAAATCTACTAAATTAACACACAGAATTAGTAGTAATTAACTACATTAATCCATTTTATGCATCTTTATCGTGAGTTTGGGTTAAGTTTTTGAGACTCCTATAACATAAATGTTACAATGTTACTAATTAGGTAAAAAAAGTGGTTAGTAACTAAATTATTAAAGAAACGATGTTGTTCTTTCTATTTCACTTGTTGTCCAAACTATCAACGAGAGAAATAACAAAACATAATGTTATACACAATACAGCTGTTTTCTATTGATCAATTTTTATAAGTAAATTAATAACTAGCTCTGTACCTAACACCTCGGTACTACAGTTTCATTCAAGGTACTTGCTCAACCGAAACAATTTCACTTTCCAGTAATCTGCTTAAAGTAGTTTAGTTTTACCTATTCATTAACTTTAACTTTAAGCTAAGAGTTAAGGTGCTGTAAAATTTCAGCTATTTTGTGGTTTAAATAGGATTTCAACATTTAAAGTTAATCCTTAGACTGTTATCGTTAAGTTCACCTATTTAATTAAAAACTTAAATCAGTTTCGATTAAACTTAGAATTTGGTGTAAGATTGTGGTTTGTTACAGATTTACATTAATTTGATTAATCTTAATTATCTAAACTACAAAAAAACGAAACATTAAAGTTTCTTACATGTATTGTTATATATCTCATTCGTTTTTGAAGAAGTTAATTAGAGGTAATGAAAGCAGCTATCAAAAACCCTATATTGATGTATTATGGGCACTAATTATTAATTTTCTTGAAAAACTGCATGTCCGAATTAAGGTAAAAAATACGAGTACACTCTTGGATCTCACAGATCGCACTGTTTTATATTTTGACATATTTTACTTTGTCTGTCACATATTTTCCTCACGAATTCGTGTTTGGTCGTCATAAAGTTGCGATATATTTAGCCCTTAAAATTGTGCATTTGTTGACAACCAGCCCTTGGCCATAACTCTTCTATTTCATTGCAGTTTTCAACAACAGGACATTGATTGTGGAAGTCATTCAAGGAACAATTTTTATAAAAATCAGGTAGTAAAACTGCAGATTCATTGGATCATAAAATTGGTACGCATCAGAACTTTTACAGAAGTTGGGAGTTTGTTTGTGGTGCTTATTATTCACATATTTATTTACTGTAACATTTTGATGTCTATTGCGTTACTAGTTTAAGTTTTTTGTGTGGTTTATGGCTTTAAATAAATAGTAAGATTACACAACAACCAAGCAAGATTGTTTTCAACGTCAGAAATTGTATTTTAATAAATGTTGAAGTAACTGGTGACATTTGCACATCCATTTTTTGCTAAATCATATTTTTGTTAAAATAATCACTGACACGTCGTATAGTATAGTTATGAGATATAGAACATTAACTAACATTTTGTCTCGTTTTTACGACAAGACAAGAGACAATAAAAAAATGGAAAACAATACCTTATCCATTTTGTTATGTCTGTCGTGCTGTCGGTAGGCAGCCGGGCTATGAAATAAAAATTAGTTTCAGGAATTGTTCGACAATGATTGACGCGCTGTTGGTAATATTTTTCATCGTTTATTTTCACAGCAAATACAAAAATAGTCATGAGTATTGAAACTCTAATCTATCAGTTCAGCTGTTTTGCCAATTTGTGATATCGCCAGTACGAGACTAATGGATTCAGTGAAGTATTAAAATGGAAGGTTTACACTGTACAATAATTGATTCAAACAAAAAACTAGGAAAAATCATAATCCGTTTCTGTCGAATTCCTGGTAATTAAAAGTGATGGATCCAATCGGCTAATTTTAGACTACATATGTATATCTCGTTTAAAGTGAATTAAAATTCAAACATTCGTTAGTTAAATTGTTAAGGTGTAACCATTATTAAAGTTTTGAGCACGCAGAAGATGTAAATATAAACGAAACTTTTAAATGCACTGTGCCTCGTATCTACCAAGTAAGCGCAGCTAAATCACTACACATTTCATTTGTCCACCTCATACCTAGAACCCATATCACAAACCAAGCCAACATCGACTTCCCATACCTTCGCAAGCAGCGTGACAGCTCGTCACTACCAATGTCCCGTCCAGCAGACAATGAGGAGATTGGTGTCACGCCGGTTGCCGGTACGTCCCACCACAGGCCACTTCCGACCTGCTCTGACAAGCCAGCCAATACGGATGCACCGTTTTAATTATTTTCGTACATTTACTCTTAATTGAAAATGGTACGATGACGCCAATCCCCCGCTATAATGTGACGTGCGGTCGCCAGCTCATAAGTTAAAATTATAAACGGAGTATTGCATTCGCGCGAGGTTTTCATTTACTGAGAGTAATATGATACTGGCAGGTTCGTTGGGTTGGCAATAAATTAATATAAAATATTGTTATGAAAGATATTTAAACATACCTAGATCTAGGTATTGATATTGCAAATCTCTACTGACGGCGGCTACCCGAGAGAAGGTAGTTTTGTTTTAATCCATGCTAATCTTATCTAATTTAATTCTATTTAGACGTGAAAGAGAAAATAAACAAGCATACTGACTGTATACAAAGTTTTGTCCTTTCAATGATTTATAAACCAAATTTATATACTTAGCCCAATCTTTTGCCGTTTCTGTGATTTCTAAATCAGAATTCTATACTCCTATATACCTTATATTGTCCAAAGCTAAAGTTATATTTGCAGACGCGCGTTGCAACTCCAATATGTAGTTTGTGGCTACAGGTCGGCACTTTGCAGAAATGCATTGAATTCTGCAATAGCGTGTGCAGTGCACATTTGTAGAGACATGAACGTTGCAATAACTTCTGACGTTTTTAATCTTATTGTTTGCCAACAAAATGGACAGCAGCCATGAAATCGTAGGTATGTTTGTTAACTAGGAGTGAGTATAGTTATTTATAAATTAAGATTCTTAAACAATTTGATGTCAATTTTTTGGTTGGCAATTTAATAATGTAGTTAGATTTTTTAGATTGGTGAGCGTCAGTACAATTATTTATAAATCTAAGAATTGTTGAAAAGGTCACAAGAAAATTCTTCAAATTACGGATAGTAAATAAAATAATATATTTAACTGAAGTTGTGACTATGTATCCTATGTCTATCCACAAAAGTATAAACTTAAATCCACGACATAATCATAATACAATCCTAAACAAATTATCTCACTAACCCACATACAGATAAAATTACAGTTGCGTATATTAGCATAATTCGTTTCAAGTACAAATTGCATTCACGTGGCATATTCCATAGTTAGCCATACATAAGGCATCCTAACAAAAACTAGAATCACACAACCTTTGAATAAGGTCATACGTTACATGGACAATGTACGCGCCAGAGCATTGCATAGTATTTGCATGGAACGACATGAAATTGTCAAAGGACATGTCATGCCAATAAATGCATTTGTAACAGAACTTTTAACTAACGAATCAATTTTGCAGAGGAGTCACGACTCTCAGTCATGAGGAAATACGTCTCAAAGAGAGAGATGCCAATAAATACTTTTTATCATTATATTGAGTATTGAATGAAGCGTCTGATAATTGTATTGCAAGGGTTAGCTGGTGTTGTTTCACTCTCAAAATTGCATACTACTTCCATGCCAAAAATCATGTTGATCCATTCAGAAGTAATGCAGGCACAAATACCCTTAAAACTGTTGAAACATCAACATCTTTAATCAATTTTATTTACTTCTGATTATTTTAAAATATCTTTTATGTACAGAAGTTCTACTGCCTAGCTTTATTAATAGTACAGATTCAGATACTATATTATTCTAAACTGAGAGTAACTATTTAATTCACTAATACAGCGGTGCATTTAGGCCTGTCTATTACAGTTCTATGTTGATGTTTGCATATAATATACAAACTTGCATAGTTGCATATGCATATGTAGTTACATAGAGGATGCATATGTTGCGTCATATTATGTGGAGTGATATTGTCAGGCTTTGTTAGTTTTCCAACAAGTAAGGATAGGACGATACAGGATAGAATGATGGTAAATGCAAAAAAAATAGACAAGAGTTTTATGTATTTAAATCTAAAGTTAGTTTGTTTACTCATAATTGTAACAGAACCCATATATACCGGGGTCAGGTTCATATGTGTATTCGTTTTTAGACTCCATGGATATCCCTAAATCACTGTACCGTGCTTATTTTTAGGCAACAATATTTATATAATTGTAGAAGTAAGTTAAAGATTCAATTTTAAACAGTTGGAAAAATAGCAAGTTTTGGGTTTACAAAACACTTCGTTTTTTTAAATAGCAAATTAATCATTTGTGTCTAAAACCTGCTCAATATACACTGTGTTAACAAGTGGTACCAACATTCACAAAAATATTTCTAAGATCTATTATATTAAGTCATAGTTTATACATACGCAACTTTGTAGTTAACAAAAGTCGCTACTAACACAAACTCTTTACATTCCACAAACTTGACATATGATTGCCATACAACTACGTACTACAATTATATATTACACTAGCAAACCCCGCAAACTCCGTTTTGCCACCAGATGGCTTCGTTTTTTTTTATAAACCTCACGGAGCGCGAGACCTTTCCAACGAATGCAAAACCGTGGAAGTCGGTTCGTGCGTTCTCGAGTTATAGCGTTAGGAAGGAAAACCCGACTTATTTTTATATAGTAGAAGATATTACATTGCAATTGTTTCATTTACCACCGTGTATCGCTATCTATCGTCAAGGAGACATATACGTGTGTACGGGGCGAGCTCTGTGCAACTTGGCACCGCTATGGACAATTTGGGCTACAGCCACCTAACCAGTTATTGGATTGTCATAATTTAACATACCGTGTAGTAGGAGCTTTACTGGCGTACTGGATAAGCTTGATAGTTCCGACGCCAAATGTATGTTCGGATTTTAATAGGCTGAGACAAGCCAGGTTTGATAAGGGAAGTACGCAGGAAAGGCTTGGATTGGGGTTGGAGTTCTACAGCAACTATTTTATGGTTGTTTGAAATAAAATAATCTTTTGACTCTATTGCTGAGTAATTTAATGTGCTAGGTCGTCGTTTATATGATAAAAAAACTTCTTACCAAATTACTAAGTGTGACGAAAGTCAATGTTAGTCCATCATTTTATTACTGGGGTAAAGGAACGAATACTTAACTTTATATGAACCATAAAAACGAAGCTTAGATTGTATTATGTTAAAATAAAAAATAAATAAATAAATATTTCAGGACATATCACACAGCGCCATCTAGTCCCATACTAAGCTTACGCTTGTATCATGGGTACTAGGTAACGGATATAATACATAATATACTTTTCTTTTTGTAAATACATACTTATTATACATAGAAACGACCAGACTCAACACAAGTAATTACAAATTATAATATTCATAATTACTTGTGTTATGCGGGAATCGAACCCGCACCCCTAGATTAGAAGGCAGATCCACTACCAACTAAGCTAACGGAGCAGTCAAAAATAAAATCATACAAGTTAGTAAAATTATTTTTTTTAATATTTGTAAAAGCCAAATTAATATTCTAAGAAAATTGACGTTTTTTCTATCTATACTAAAACACTATAAAAATAGTTATATGGCGTTAGATAAATAACTAAAAAAAAATACAAACAACAAAATGCCATTAACCAAGCGTACAGAAATCTTCCTTCCATTTATCTCACTAAGTCCTAGCTCTCAATCGCGATCAATACTTATTAGAAAGGGGACAATCACGGGGCGTATCGCCATCGCTATTCTCTATTATGGCTAAGAGCCGTGAGAAATACTAGTACTCGCTTTATACAGATAGTAGGTACATTGCAATATTGTCCGGCGAATAAAAAGACGTGACAATACAGTGTATGGAAAACCACCGTCGGGTTCCGTTCACACGCTGTGACGTGTAGTGTAGGTATCATAGATAATTTGATACATAGACTACTAGTTCTCTGCTAAAAATGTTTCACATGTTTGCCGCTGACGGACGGACCAATCAGCATTCCAATATGTAACGTCTAAGGCGTAGCCGACGGATCAAACTTCATGAAGACAGTTAACTAATTTAAGTACTAGTTAGAAAAGTCATACTAAACAAGCCTCTGATCTACAATATCGCGTGTTATTTGTAACTTTGGAATCGTAGTCTGCTAGAATTCTCATCTCTATTTTCACATTTCTGCCGCTGATGCGGACTATTTCGGACCAATCAGCATGCTTGTACCCATGGCGGTTAGTAGCCGATCAAACTTCATGTAGCCAGTTACCTAATTTAAGTACTTAGTGGTTAGAAAAGACAAACCGGCAGTGATCTTCGATATCGCGTGATATTTCTTACTGCGGAGATAGAACTAGTCTGCTAGAATTTTATTTCCATTCAATCCAGACGTCTTCGAATCCATACTATTTTTATCTATGCGGTTTTGTTCTAGGCAAGCTACACCATCGTCAGTTAAAAGTGAGCCTGTTTTATATTTTAAAGAACTGACTTATCAAGTGTGTTGGACATTTTTTTTCACCACATTAGGATCCTGTCTGTTGTGATGTCGTTGATGGTACTCTTGCCAAACGAGCTAACAAACGCGAGTTCAGTGTGTTTGTCATCAAATTGACCCATAATTTACTAAATTTCATGTTTTGTCTAGTTCTGTTTTATACGGCTACTGGTCGTGTTAATCGCTCGCCGTAATTTTGGATGGGCTAGTTTGCGGTTCAATCCAAAATATGAGACCAATTCTGTACATTTGCTTTGATTACGTTATGACATGTGCTATTACACTAACCTTTTTAATATAAATTATAGGTATTGCCATTAAAATGTTTATGTGTTTTAAGACAATGTATCATAAAATTAATTTACAAGAAGCCGAAACGACTTTGAAACCTGGCTGAGACAAGAACAGCAATCTCCGTTAGTCTATCATTATCTTTCTTTTTTACTTATGATCATAAGCATCATAGTCTTAGAAAAAAAACATACAACTCCAAATAACAGATATACAACCTACAAATATAAGAGAAAAAACTCACTGAGCTCGTAAACATCTCTAACCACACAACAAACAAGCTGAAATCTTGTGCCGGATTATCGTAGTCCAGCTATTTACCGTGGCCATGTCAACACGATGCAAGATGTGCTGGTGTTTAGCGTATTCATAGCGGGCCGTCTGTTAAGTAAACTGTCGTGGACGAGAAAATAACTGAAAGAAGTGTTATTATGGTTATAACTCCGAAACACATATGTATATCATACGTTCTAATTTTGGTTGATTGATATGTCTAAACTCTGATTGTCTAGAGTAGACATCATCTATTTCGAGTTTATCGAGTGTACTTTAAAGTGCACTTTAAATGCTTAATTAGCTCATGCTGAACTACAAATTACAATTCACCCAATATGAAGCAACGTTCCAGCCATCAAGTACTTTGGCTTATAATTCTTGGATAGACAGATTTGCAGAAACATTAACACCATTTTACACGGTGTAACAATGGACATAGAAACGTACGGATTTTCAATACATTGGTTGTATATCGTTATGGCATTATGAGTGAAGAAGCCCCTTTGCATAAAAAAAATAGATAAGAAGAGGGGTCTCTCAGTTATGTAGTCTGCGAGTGTCATGGCCGGTCCACAGCACGTGTGAACGTGAGCACAAATTATCGTGCAAATGTCTTCACAGGACACATGTAGGGACTTGTTATATCTACACTTAATTCTTGAAGGATCTACTACTGTAGAATTTACTTAGTGCAACAACGCCAATAAATTTCGTTCGTAAACAATTTGGAACCAACGGGCCTGTCCAGGGATAACATAAGTCAAAACATCTTTTTTGCGGTCGGCATACTCTTTATAGTATGCACAGAGTTTACCAGAGATAAATAATATTTAAAAATATGACAAAAGCCCCAACAAACATTACAAACAGAAGTGGCGTTCAGTGCATAAATCCGCAGTGATCTAAGCTGCATAAGCGATCCCGCCGCCCCAGGGGCGAATTAGCTGCCAGCCTGCCGCTGTCGTTTAATGACCAAAGAAAACCCTATTAAATTAATGGCAGGATCGAGCTCTTAATGGTTCTGCACTGGCTTAATACCACCCTGTTACTATTACTCCATACGAAATTAGCTGAGCGTGAATGCGAGGCTTTTTCGTTTCCCTATTCTACTATTTAAGGAAATTTTAATTGTTTGGAATAAAAAAGTAATAAAATTGACACTTGAGCGCCACTTTACGAGAATCGACACCTGATTAAATAATTCTGTGGTCCAAAACATATGTCTGATTAAACAAATACGCAGCAGATATGATGCCTATTCCCAGATCAATAACGTGCAATGGTACTGTTTTGTACTTGTGCCTAACTAAACAATAAGGCTACATATCTCGTTCTAGCTGTGCCTGCGACTTCGTCCGCGTGGAATAGTTATTTTACCATTAAATTTATTTTTGCAAACAACCTCTTCAGCTTTATAAATTATAGCTGTTACCCACGACTTGAAGCGTTTTCGCAGCGCACGCAACGGAACCCCTCAATGATGAATAATTTCCCCGTTTTTTCCAGATTTTCCATTGTTTCTTCGCTCCTATTAGTTGCAGCGTGATGTTATATAGCCTAAAGCCTTCCTCGATAAATGGTCTATCCAACACAAAAAAATTTTTTCAATTCGCACCAGTAGTTCCTGAGATTAGCGCGTTCAAACAAACAAACTCTTCAGCTTTATAATATTAGTATAGAAGACATATACTCAACACATTTAGTTTCAAGCTACTCGATACCAGAAGAATAAAATAAGGCTAAATTTTCTGTGTCATTTTACTTTATTGCGCTTGTATTTTAAATACAAAACAAAAATAATGTCGCTCTTAAGATGAAATTCCAAGTTTATGCTAAAGTGTTTATGCAAATGAAATAAGTTGTCGCCTGGTTCTTGATTACAAAGAGAACTTCAAATAGTTTTGTGTAAGCACGAAACGCAATTGCGTTGTTACTCTACTCGACTTCAACTTATTTGTTTAACCTTTGTTTAGGCATTTTTGAAATAGTGTTCAAGTTAGATTTTTTATTTTGTAGAACTAGACATTTCAAATTTATTTGCGCTCGCCTCAAAATTCAATTGTTTTTTTTTAAGAACCTGCTATTAAAATACTCACGATAAGAATATTTAAAGCAAAAATGAAGCACTATTTTGATCATTTCAGACGTAAATTTTTATGCTAATTTAGTTTTACTTTTTATTGCTAACGGAAACAAACACATTTTAAAACCACTAAAGTAATGAGTCAAACATGACGTCAAATTATGTGGCTCACCTACACATTAATTGTATGTAAACACATTTTCCGTTTGAATAAAACTGTCCGTAACGTTGTATAATTATACAAAACCACACAGTTCACTGTGTGTGTCGCAAAAATTTATCCTTAAAATATCCGGATAATATAATTTGGTACAACATTATGGGTAAAACATTGCCAACCCGGTGCGGCGGGTATGAATGTGTTATTTTATTTTTCACGTAACATATTAATTTTTGTTCCGACTCGTTTATGGCACAATCGTTTATTTGGTGCTATTGTTTATAAGGGAAGAGAAAACATTTGAAAATTAACTTTTGTTCTAGCGGTATCATAACAAGTGATTGGCCACATTTTTTTTTATATTACAAAATTTTATAAATTTACCTAACAAACATACAGACTGGCAAACTTTACTTGAATAATATACCTATACATAATATAGGTATATTGCAGAGATATTTATCAGATCTTCTTAGCTGATTATTTCTATTTTATTCGTGATCAATCAAAATACGAATATTTTACAGAGTGCATTAACTAATAGGATAAAAAGTTTGATAACGATTAATTAGTTTAGATAGATAAACGATGGATTAGTTCCTAAGAGTTAAGTGTACCCGACAAACATCGGTAATGCATAAATTGTTTCCCAGCAATCATATTTCACATTGACCCTTGCCTTAAATTTTCCTCTCGGATATTGTTTTCGAATTCCGCAAAAAAACACTCATTTGTCCGAGAAAACTCTGCCTGAATCAGCATTCTAATCCATTTATGCAAAGCCAGTGTAAATCTCGCCCATTCAATCCATCGAATAGAAAACACATAAAAAGTACTTTTGCCGTTCTTCTGATTTGTAATGAAATTAAAACTTGGGATTCACAGATTTTACAGTAAGGGCAGATCTGTTATTATAGTTATATAAAAAAGTGTTTCGCTAAGCATAATAACATTAACCGAATACGTATAAGGCAAAGTATTCGATATATTTATGTAATTGAATATAATCTCATACTGAAGTTAGTTTTATAATTAGAGTAGGTAATACTGAGTCTTATTTATTTCTAACTTAATTGAAACTAACTGACTAACTTTATTGAAATAATCTAGAATTATAAAAAAGTACTGTTGTAAACTGCATACTTTTTAACAAGCATTATACTAGTTTTAGTTAAGTAAAACTTCAACATCTCTTACTGTTACTACGTACCCTGCGCTGATGGGAAAGTTAGAGCCTCCACTTTTCAGCAGATTAAGGGGTGATCAGGTCGGCTTCTGTATTATCAATTTGGAATATCCCTTCTTTTCCTTAACATTATAAAATTAATACAGTTAGCAATATTTTGGGCAAAAAAACTGTTTAAAATATTCGTTCATTTTTTTGTTGGATAAATGTCAACGGTAAACGAATTCACGTAAGCCATTTCTTTGTATTTCTATCTAAGGTATTTATTAAAGAATGTTTTGATATTTATGACATTATGTCAAGTCTGAAGTTGATCTAAAATGTAAAATCAACAACGCGTATCCCTAGCTAATTGATTGCTTTTAGCCTTCGATCAACAATTGTTGATCGAAGCTTTTAGCGATAAAGCTGTCGATTAAGACAATACCGTATATTTTTTTTGTGCTGGATATCACGTT
The DNA here is from genome assembly GCA_964023185.1 of Macaria liturata. Classification (NCBI taxonomy): domain Eukaryota; kingdom Metazoa; phylum Arthropoda; class Insecta; order Lepidoptera; family Geometridae; genus Macaria; species Macaria liturata. The sequence continues at coordinate 8,826,356 of OZ026812.1, read as the reverse complement.
TTCTCGTGTTTTAGTATAATTCTATACTTATAATATCCTACAGCTACCCTCAAATCCAACGGCTATTAAATCCCTCCGTTAAAAGTTGTCCGAAACTTGCGTGGGGCCACAAGTGTCATTCATTTAATACTGTCTCAAGACTAGTCTCCTTGTAACAGAGGAACTTCCTTTGAGGAGGGAAGCGAGGGAAGCAGTGACACTGACATAGAATAAACATGGACCGGCTTGAGAGTACGAAAGGTTAGAAAAAGAAAACGATATATGGCTTGAGACACGAAAGAAAACACCATAACTATCTATATATTGATTCAAATTTCAATTAACCCAAAAGCAGCCTGCGCTGCATATGAATATTGTGGACAACCAGTGCGAGTGCAGTTTGCGAGAGCTAGTTCTCTTCTTAGGGTGCATTACCTAAGATGTCTCATTGGTCTCTTTATTCCATAAGTAAGCGTCAGTACGCTCACTAAAATACGCCTCTTGTCTAAGGGGCAGGTCGTTCGTTGCAGTTAGCGCTTATTTTAAAGTTATTTTATAAACTGAAAGTTTGCCTGTTTTAAGCATGAACTGTGGTCTGAAATGAAGCGTATTTACATACATATCACACTATTTTTTTATTCAGTACCCGTATACTGATACTGCCCATTTAACTTAATTTTTTTTTGTATAAAATCTTTGGACAAGACCTGTCTTTACAATACTATGTCCGTGAGCAGGAAATACCTTTTGAATTATGGCCGCGGTCTGCCCTCGCCACTTATCTGCGCATAATGACACAGGATCGGGTTACATCGTTCAGATATTACTGGATACAGTTTTAGAGGCGAAATAATCTGGATTTTGGTGGGAGTTAAATTACTAAATTTACAAGAGATTGTAAGTTAATAAGAAACTCGTTTCTAGGCTATATACATCGCAAGCAGCCACTTTGTTTAACGTTAGGCGAATCGTAGTCAAGCGCATGACTATATTACGTAAAAAAAAACTAAATTTCAAGTAAAATGTTTTTATTTTATTGTTGATAAGCTACACAGTGGAGAGTTAATCAATCTATCTGTACATATAATAAAGCCGAAGAGGGTCGTAAGCCTGAACATTGAAGATATTAAAAAGAATGTTTGGAGGTACTTAGAATTGATAACAGAACACGTTCCAACTATTTATAGAATTTTTGTCTGTTTATCTGTTTATTTAAACGGCAGAACGGTAACGTATGATATTTTTATCCTGAAATAATGCGAGCGAAGCCACGGACGTCCACTAGTACGGAATTTAATCTCGTTGTCTAAGTCTAAAAAAAAGTCTGAGTGGTATGTGTTAGCACGTATTTAGTAATTGTTATTAGCATTTTTTTCGCTAGACTACTTGGCTATTAATAGGAAAACTCACTTTTTTTTACTTCTGTAGACAAATGTATATTTTGGACGCCTTTGCATGTCATGAAGCAATCGCAGTTTTAAAAGCAGTCATGTGATAATATAAATACATCAACACATAGTATTTGGCAATTGCTCACATGCGCCGTTGTGATTAGTTGTTTAAAAAATTCATGAAAAGTAGAAATAGACGATTTTGCTATTTTTACATACAATATTAGGTTTTTGAACCCGTACCAAGTTGTAGTTTTATTTTTACAATCAAAACAAAACTATCATCATCAGTTGTAAAATTTGTAGAATGTTTTTACATAGCATAGGTTAACATTAGACTACAGCCTGACAGCTTAAAGTGTAAAAAACCCCAAAAGCTGCAGCATTATTTTATACATAATAATACGTCTAAATCAGGCAAATTACCGTTAAAAATAAAAAATACAATATACCACTGTTTTGTAACTAATTTTATCCCAAGCAGTACTGTTGTACTTAAAGAATTACTTTCAAACAAAGATTTATAAAAGCTGTACTGACCACACAATGTGTTTCTTTGCTAGATATGTATGGATCCTATATCAACAATGCCCTTCAAATCTAAAGACAGCAATCATAAAAACAAACAGACAATTAACTGCAAACTTGTCTTCTGTCTAAGTGTCGGTAAATCATTACTTGCTCACCGGTGTAAGAAATTAAAATTGATTCTGAGAAACAAATCATTATAGTGACTTAACTTGGAACACCTATCAATTGAGCACGTACAGAGAATTTACCGAATCACTTAGTTCGAGCAGCGAAATCTGTGCGTATGTAGATATTAACTACAGAGTACATAACTATACAATAGAGTAACAGTAAGGGCTGATGACAAATATCGTCAATATATAATGTACCCCTTGTAATAGGAAAAATTTACTATCCTTATTTTAAAACTCGACACACATGGCACAACATGGAGGAGTCCTTCACCCGTCTCTGAGTGCCCTGACAACGCACTTTCAAATTGTTATATCTTAGTAATTACAGTTATTATTACAAAAGACTGTTTAATTTTTTTTAATTCAGTTAATTTGTACTTACTATTCATATCGTATATTTAAGTCAAGGCAAATAAAGGCTTTTTTATTTTTTTTATTTTAAAACTAGTTTTTTCTACCTCGAACTCCGAACTCAATTTTAATTTTGACGCCATGTCACATAACATTATAACGGCGAACGTTTTTATGTATGTATGTGTTTGAATGTATGTTACTTCTTCTCGCTTAAACGGCTGAACCGATTTAAATGGAATTGATATGGATTAACACATAGACACATTTTTATCCCGGATTTACACGGGCACAACTACGGGCGCCGATACTTCAAAATAAATTTACTTGTTTCGTCTTAGTATAACTGATGCTATAGCCCTGTAGTATAAAAGATATGCTAACTATGCTAAGTAAGTAGGTATACATAAGTGAGTCTTTTCTTACTTACGCAGCGTGAAATAATTCTTCGCACCTTCTTTAGGGCTACCAATAAATACGTTTAGTTATTTATTATTTAAGCAAATACATCTGTGAAAAGATGTTTATGGTTTCTAATTTACAAAAAACTTTTACAGTTTTTATTTTACGCAACTTTTATTTGGTTTGATAGAACAAACGGATAAACAAAAAAAACATTCGAAATTCTTTATGCAAAATCGTATTTACAAAAAACTTACGAATCTCTTGAAACAAATCACAGTAAGTACTCAAAATATTTAGATATGACTTCTCGTATTGGTTACAATACACACACTAACCAAGCCACTTGCCAGATTATAGCCTACATAGTAAGTCTATACCCATTCAAGCCATACCTAAATAAAACAATACCGTCTAGGACTTTCCCTACAACATTGGCAACCCTCGTGCCTACTCTGTTCCCGCCCTTGTCCTTGGAGTGCGTCATGCGGTCTGGTTTCTCAACTTCAGCGCACTTAAACTGAGCTAGTCTGTTCTAGGTATGTAGCTAAACTAGATTTAATCTGCAGTTTATCATACTAAGATTATAAAAAATAAAGTTCATATATGAGTGAAATGTTCAAAACTTGAGTACCAAATTTATAAACGTCGAGAATTACAAGAATATGTACAGGATTTGTACAAAAAAACTGTATAAACTTATATCCCACCAACACTTTAAACTAAATGAACCAGTTGGAAAGAAATATATTTATAATTAGACCCCAAACATCGACATTCATTTATTAGCCTTATACATTTTTAATCGGATTTAAAAAGAAATATCTTGTTAGAACAACACAATCGCTTCATTATAACTTTTTTCACAAGAACTCGTCACCTTTTATTCAATGCCCGTTTCCTAGAATCCCCCGGATTACACGTAACGAGTCAAGTGCTCCCAAGTTTACTTTGTTATGTTAACACTGCTGATTTGTTCCTTGTTTTGTTTGCTAAATCAAACGGTAAAACATTGATGCAAGGCACAAATGTTAGCAGATTTATCTTTAAATCTCGAAACAGTTGCACATATTGAGTCTGCGAACGGTTGCCAACATGTCAACGCGTAATAATTTGTCAAACTGGACACGTATTCTAGTAAAATTAGTACTATTCTATTCCTGTAATACCTAAACCTTTAACTGAGAGCTGATCCAGCTGTTTTACTTTTTATTCTTCTCTGAGTGAGGGTAAAATGACGAAGTCTGGTATTAGATGTAATGGAACTACCCCCATAGTAAGATATCTTATTGTTTAGATTATGTAGCTACACGAAAGTACCTCTCTTGTTTAGCCACCCATCTCAAACATGGCTCAACCTTACATTGCTCTTTCTAAATTCCATATAACACCAACCACCAGAACAACCATTTTTATACTATTTCACTAAAATGTAGAACAAATGTGGCAGCCAGTTATGAGACTTCTATAGAGCAAATTCTGCGATAAAAAATAACAATGAAAATTCTTTAGGAAGCTGAAATTGTGAACCGTTGCCAACATATGAAACTTTTAATCAGCACTTAGCGGCACCCCGCTATGTGGAGATCGCTCGACAACTCTACGACCATTATTCGTATTTCTTCTTCTGGTATTGTGCATAAAATAAAATGATAGATTATGTTTCTTTGATATTTTTATTTAAATCAAATCAAGTGGTTTATTTGCAAACATGGGTAATTACAGATAGTCAGCGTTTGTTTCGTTTGAAGTGTCTCCACATTCCACCTTTCATTGCAATGCAAAAATTTGATATGAAAGTCTTAAAACACTAATAAAACTAAATAAGAGTATGTACATTTAACCTAAATTTAAAACATCTACATTGTGGTATGGAGCCAAGAACGCTGGCTGCATTCCCACGCTGGATTGCTATAGAAATCCTTTGTGCAAGGAACCAGCCAGCGTTCTTGTCTCTAGTGATGTCATTCAACCTTTTATTTTTTTTTTTTATAAAAGACTTTGTGCTTTTACCCCACGGACCAAAAGTTTCGAAGCCAAGCGGTACGAAAATATAATCAGTCGATAATGATGTATATTTTCGCCGCTTGGCTTCTTCTGCTGCATCCGCCGCGGCTCCTGCCGCTTGTACTGTTCCACTGAGGCGAGAAGAAGCTAGTGTATCGACGCAAGTTGCATCCCATACAAGAGCCCTTCCCCGCTTCCTAAGTCTTAAATAACTAAACTTTCATTTACATTACATTCCGGATTTACGGTTAATCATGAGACGCATTCTTTTTTAATATACATTTGACAGGTTTTTCCCACATTTAGCATACACGCTTATATACATTATCTATTAGATTTTATTTTATTTTTAGGCAAAATACACGCTTTCCCAGTCCTGCTCCAAACAAAAACTCCTATTCTTTCGAAACACTGTATATCTTATTAAGTAATTATGGTTTAGATTTTCAACCCAGTGTAATATCCAGCGAATAATCTTTCAGCGCCTCAAACCCCATTACAGCAACACCAGGCTAGATTAGGTAGTTTAGGTATCTCGATCTAAGCCGGTAATTACATACTTCCTTCAAGATTATCAGTTCAAACAGAAGCGCTCACCACAGAGGCTAATGTGAGCTGAACTAAATCAATCTCCTTCAATTACTGGGTGATTGTGGCCGCGGGCTGTGAATCTGGCTATTAGGTAACAGCCTAACTACGCATAATTGCTGGCGTCATTACGCAGTACGTACCATCTTTGGAACATTGAATTACTCCTGGACAATATCGCCGGAGTAGACTCCTTTATGGATACAGGAAACTGGCGTTTAAGAATTAATTTGATACTACGTTGTGAATATTTAGCATCTAAAATATTTCTGTTCTATGAATAATATAGATATTAGACATTTACTACTACTACTTTGTTTTAATGCACTCGTTTTAAAGCAGAACTATAGGAGAAAATTGTACGAATTGAAAAGTTTATAGAATAAAAAACAACGTATGTGTAATGCGTATGGCGCGCACACACACCCCTATTATTTGTCAATCGGTCATTGCAATTGTCAACTTGAACGCATCGAAATCAGCCTTTATTTTGCAAACGCAGCATTTCAAAAACGCCTGAAACTGATTAGCAGCGCCGGGCCAACTGGCAGTCCGCCGCGAGCTCTCGCCAAGCTCCCCTCAGCACGCCTCAATGAGCTGATTGTCCAATTAAATCCATTCATACATATGTCCAAAGCGCTAAAACTACTCGCTTAGAGCGCTAAGAGCCTTCTCGTGCCTAATATGCTCATTTGTTGAATTTACTTTTTGATTTTTAGAGGCGGTAAAGTTTTGTAGTGTTATGTAGAAATAATCTGCAGTATGTTAATGAGAGAAAGTTTACGATTATGACAGACAATTTTTCGAGAAAATCCCGATCCTCAGTACATAGGGATACGTCAAGGAATACACTGATTTATAAATTGTACAAGTTTTAAAAGCGTTAAAGTTTAGTCGTGTCCTTTCGTATGGTTTCTAGAACGTTCCGGCTAGCGATACTTCGGAGAAATATACGCTTAGGGACGGTTATTGATTTAGCTTGGATCCTGAGAAATTTATTTACGTTCCATTCTTAGGGCTTCATGGTAAGTTAGGACTCAGGTATTCAGGGCTATTTCAGAACTGCTTGTTTGTGTTTAAGTTAATACAGCATAAGGCACGTAACTAGTCAAGTATACTAAGTTTATGGTGTATAGTTTAGAACTATACAAATCGCAGCACCTTGCCCCCACGACATTAAATAGTTACCTACCGTTATGTTAAGCTCGACTATCAAATCGAAGCGAACGTATTATACATAAATATGTTAGGGCAGTGGAAAAATAACCTAATGTAGAAATCAATGAGTTTTCGATGCATTAGAGAATTCAAAGACACGATTTGTAGTAGTATTGAACAATCTATGATGTCTGTAAGTTTAGAAAAACCTTTGTATCTAAAGTTTTGATGTCAAGTTGAAACGTTTTACTCACGTTCAGATCTTAATTTTGAAATTAAACTATTTCACTTAGACGTATCTTTGTATAGTGTATAAAAATAAAATCTCATATCCAGCAACTGTATTTTTCGTGACTTCCCCGGCGCACAACTGCTCCGCACAACTAGTTGTGCGGATTTGTGTGCGGACAGTGATCGAAAGAAATGGATTAGCGGAAGTTGAGTGACAGCTAAGAAAATGACTTTGCACGAGAACAAAATATAATATGTGGTATCTACGTGGTATGTGTCAACTAAACTTTGGGATTTTTTGGAATTAGATACCTCCAAAAAGTAGATATAAACTCTTTGCTTTTTGTAATCTCGATATAATTCGAGATTGCAAGGCTATGTAACTATAATATAAAACTACAACTTTAATACCTAAAAACTATTCAACTACTTACGTCCCAACTACGTAAGTAACTTACAAAATCTACCTTGAGAGCATCCCTCAAAGTAAGCAGAGACTTAAAACAAAAGCTACACATTTCCGCAGTTCTTCACCGAAAAGTACCTTCTCGTACTTATATTGGTCTCATTCAAAGTAGCACAGGCGGAAAAACTACAAACTTCAGTTGTTTTAGCGCAGACGCTTTGTTTTACGAGTATATTTTCGGATGGAGTTATTTATATAGCGGCTGTCGCGTAAAATAGTTTAAATTATTCAGATGTGCCGTTATGACGTGACAAGCCCATTAGCAAAGCGAGGCAGAATGCATTTCAATTAATAGTAAGCGACGCGGGTAATTTATTGCTATAATAAGCAGTAATGGACTGGCTGTATTTGCCGCGATTCCGCGTAAACGCGAAACCTTCATTTCTGCATAATGTACTGTACTTAATTACTGGGAAAGATCTTTCTGTAACTTTATTGCGCTCTAATTAAAATTACGCTTGTAAAATTACTGGTACTAGAGTTTCTTTACGGTTAATGCGAATTTCAATCGTTTGAACAGAAAACCTGTGTTTGGAAATGTTTTTGCAAGATAAAACTGCCAACTCGACCCCGCAACGAAATCCAAAATAGTGGATCATATATCATACCTTACGGTGTGTAAAATTTACTTGCGCAAATTCCAGTTTCCCTCGCACCTTTTGTCCTAGATAGATTACTCCAATGAATACTTCAGAGCGATTTATCGCAGGTACCTACGTACGTACTATTCCGTAAAAAGAGAACTTTTGTTACTCGAGAGTCTGATAAACAAATGGGGAAACTTTTTCTCAAATAAAGAACTCTGTGTGTATCTTTTGTAACCTTTCGAGGGCTTTAGATGCTGAAACTTGGGCTTTCATTACAAGAAAAATCTGGGAAAGTTGGCGAAATAAATTGCGCTGAAAATTGACTATCTTTACGGCGATAACTCGGGAATACTAAACACGTTTTCAAACTTATTCTGCTTGTTTTTGTTTCAGAACTTTAGATTTGCATTAATTTAAATAACTTTGCCCTAACGCTAAACTGATTATAATTTTAATGAAGTCAATCGCGTTAACAATTTACAAAAGACTGAAAACATACTGGTACTTATTAAATTTAACTTCTATGGATTTTAATAAGTTTTTGCATGCGTGAGTAAATTAGAAGCTAGATTTAACACAAGACCACATGGAAATAACGATTTAATTTACCTATTTTTAACACGGAATGTGTAAAGCTTGACTACACCTGATGTTAATTAAATTCCAATCATACTACTACTACTAATACTACTACTTCTACTTTATATATATCTAATAAGCTTTAAATCAAAATAAACACGTCTCCATAAGCCCCGAGGCGACGTATCCACAGCACCAACATATAAAAAGGCTCCAACCAGCACCATGGCTTCACGTCCTTAGGCAGTAAAAGAACCATTTACATTTCTCACCGTGCTAATTTTATTTGACTCGCCCTGAATATATTATGCCCTATTATTACACCCCCGCTCTCAGACCTAACAATGGAATTTTTTCCTCTTTAAATTGTTAACATTAAATTTGGAGAAAACGCTAAAAATCTGTTATCATTCTGCCTTTTATAGCTCATTAGGATAAAATTTAATTTTCTCGTATTTTAATTTGGGACGTGATTCCGTGTTAATTGCCGCTTGTTTACTTGTTAATGTCTCGGAACTTCGTTTAATAATTGCAGTTTGTTCGAGTGATTTACTTTTACTGGTTTCACTGTTTTTTTCTTTACTTACAAACTTGCAAACGTAAGTTATAGCTTAGTTCAAACATAATGTACATAAGTAAAGTAAGTGAATTTAAGATTACAGCATTAAAATCTCATAATAAAAATATCTTCTCAATAAATCAAGAAAACTATTTTAGTACTCGTATATTACAGATTTTTTGGAAATAAATCAGTAAGTAATTAACAAATTAATCTTAACTAGAAAGAAATAATATGACAGATATACAAATGTACCTACTAATTTATAATCTCAGTACAAATATCGAAGTCTACTTGATACAATGTTAATTTCAAATTGACTATAAAAAACACCTTCAGTAAACGAAGAGTACCAAATTCACCATGACTCTTAGAACCCACACGTACGCAAAGTTATCTAACTTTGCGTACGTATAAAATTGTAGCTAAAACCCCTCAAAAAAGTCAACGAAAATACCGGAATAATAACGAAACTAGCTAGTGCTGCCACCTTACGTGCGCAAAAATACTTTGTACGGACTTCACCTGCTATATACACATACATATACCTATATTAAGAGGACCACATACCTCGACCCCGCATCAAATAGTTGGGATCAAATTAAAATGGCGTCCGAGAATTTATTCCTTCGACGAATACCACATGAAAGGTATACCAGTTATTACTTGTGAATTGACAGATTGTGATTGAAATTATCTGGAACTTTATTAGCAATCAAAACATATTATTCTTACGATGTATAGCAAGATACTTTTACATTTAATTAATGAGTTAGTGTTTGTTTTGTAAATTTTACGTTTCAGGTTGCGGTTTTGATGAATATTTGCAAGAGATACACTCTTTCTTTATTATGAAAGTGTTTAAGCCAAATTTTAATTGGATCGTCCAAACACCTTATAGTCCGTTTCTCACTCCAAATATTGTCTTATAATTCAATAACTCTCTTAACTATTGTCATTAGTGGTAATACGTTGAAATAACTTTAAAAAGAAAACCTATATCCACCCTTGGCAAGGTGAACGGAAGTATACGACGCTGAGCCAAAACTAACATTTTCATTAAAACCACAATATTTCATCTCGAACAGCATTAATAATTCATAAAATCTAACTAACGACTTAATCTCATTAAGTATTTTAACCTACGAATTATTAATACTATAGAATTGTAACTTTTAAAAATGTCGCGTCGATAATACTATCACTTATCATCTCTCTCTCATTTACGAATCTTGCTCGTGATTTGTTACGATGCCGGATATAGACGAATGCTCAACCGCAGTTAGTTGCTAAATGCTAAAGTTAACTCAACCGCGGCGTTGGCGGTTGACCATTTCTCGGATATACTTTTGGTGCAGTTACATTTCTATATTATCAATTATTCGTAAATTGTAACTTACGTTGCTCCCATAGAGACATCGCGAGAAACTGAGTCAAACAACTTCTTGCGCAATTTATTGCATAATTCTACCTGAAACAAGATGAAAATGTATTAGTGCCATTCTGAAACGTTAATTGAAATTAAATCTAAGGCGCGGAGCAAACTGACGCAGTGGCGGATGCAGTCACAATATTTGATAGTCATAAAAATAAACACATTTTTTTGTTCAATTTTGTATTTCGCTCATTTTACCGACACTGTAACAATTTTCTCCGAACTTTAATAAGCATAATCAATTATGAAAAGCATCAGTTCCTTAATTAACTTTTATGATCTCGGCTAGCATCATTAGTCGATTCAAGTCGCTCAACTGCAGCTTGTTAGGTTTTGCAGACGAGCTGCAATGATTAGTTCATTCGTTTCCTTTGATCCCGCCGTTTGATTCAGACTTATCGACTAACATCAACAATTTATTGCTACCACGTGTTCTGAAATTGTTTACGTTCTTCTGCTCACTTCCTGTACAAAAAACGTATTGTTTTCCGCAGCACATCTTAGTTTCAAAACTCTCATATTTATGATTTTGCAGCTTTAATAAACTCGAGTCTTAATTTGTGCGAAAAATAATCAGCGAATTTAACTTCCGTATTTTTATTTCTGCTGAAAGTTTTTCACGCAGTTGCCAAACTTTAATTCAAACAAACGGCACGCTACTAAGAAAAGTTTGGCCTTTTCATAACAAATTAGGAGGCATCAAGTGTGATTGGATACGGCAGTGGACGTTGAATTTCAGAACAGTGGAAACTGGAAGCGAGTCCCAATAATAACCCGGTTCGATCGTTCCAAGTATAGTGGTGTCGACCCCGTTAGCCGGCTACCTGTCTAAATGCATCATTAATGGAAGCCCGCGTTGTTCTTAAATATAAAACCGCCAGACTGACCCATTCCCGCCGTGACAATTCCGGAATTATCCTAGCCCACTTTAGTCAGACGCTTTAGTGCATTCGTTAGCGGCGAATAATTGATGATTTTTAACTAAAGTTACACAACGAAAACGGGATAAAGTTTATACATTTGAACGGAATAATTCTAGCATTAATATGGTGGCTTTATACTAATGTGACATGGGAAGCGTGCAGCGGAGGGTCGGGCGATAGCGAGTAAAGCCTCCTGCGAGTTATCGCGCGGAGCACGCGCCGGCCGCCGCGCTCTCTGCCGCCCAAATATGGAATTTTATTACAATTCCGTTTTCACTTGAACAGTTGCATGGTTGCACCTCGCACGGGATCTTATTTATGCACGACGCGCGCTCAATGCACTGTTAAAAGCAATATTTAAGTGATTTTATGTTCACATTCCGTGCTTACAGCAATACATACTAATCTTGCAGTTTTTCCTTTAAATATAAAAACCATATAACTAGTCGGGTACTAACTCGACTCGGTAAACAGTCATATAGGGTAAGGCCTAATGCGTGTACTTAAAGCGCATAAAAGTTAATCTTTAAAGATTCTCGCAAGATGCGCAATATTAATATCCCAGTTACACCAGTATCGACTTAAATAATTGCAGAGGAGGTAAACGACATTACCTATTTATAATTTTACGGCCTTGTCCGGACACGGAGGCCCTTACGTGTTTAATTGCGAGTCTAGCTCACGCTGAATGATGTAAACTACTTAAACCTAATGGAAACGAAGCTCAGAGAGATGATGTCTAGCAACCTTTTACGGAGATAAAATGTGTAATGTTTTTCTGTAGACGTCAACGTGGCTCCCCATAGAACACTTAAACTATCTTAGAAATAAACTGCGTGTAATTTTCTCCGCGAGATTCAAAAAGAGCGCTAAGAAAAATAAACAGCTCTCGTATCTCAACGCAGCCATCTCATCTAGAGCGCTCGACGGGCTCACGTTCCCTAAGAAGTTGTTCTACAGTATAAACAACGAGCGCGGTGTTTACCTTCACTCTCAATCGGACTGGGGATTCTGACGACTTCACAACACGTCCATGTTTTGTATATCTGCTCTGCACGTAAACCGATAAATGAGTCAATTATGAGCACTTAGGCCGAAGGAGCGGCCGCGGAGAGATATGGGGCAGGCGATGGAATTGGGTCGCATCGTTTCATCTCATTCATCACTGCATGAAATTATGAAATAAGAGCTTTAGCAGCGGCTCGGTTTCTATTGTGCGGTTTGCCCTTCTAGAAAAGCGCTCGTTGAAATATTTCATGTCTATTTTTAGTGACGGTATTTTGTTTACTCCGGCCCGTACTGTAAAAGCTCAGGATATTAAAATGTGATTCGGGAGCTATTTGCAGTCGTAGGTATGTATGTAGGTAGGTATACATATCTGTTTAAACTGTTGCCGTGATACTTAGCTATTATATGGTAAACGCTCATTATGTTAATAGTAATTCTAATGTTACTTTATTATTATAATATTCACCTGACATAAAAATGCTGTAGTATAGCGATAAAAATCTTTCATGACTAAAGATTGCTCATTAAATTTTTCTTGTACATTAAATTAAAGATGGCTCTGTGTGATATGTCCCAGAATATTAATTGATAAGTATTCATAAAAGAAATTGGTCTTGTTCGATGATTTTCAATACTACAAAATAGCTCTCTATGCAGTCCTATATTCCTCAAACTGTCAGACTATGCCTTTCCGTTACCGCATTGTTGCGTCACCGCACTTACATTCGTGACTATAGACTGTAAAAAGATTTGCCGAGTCTCAAAGGAGACGTACCTATTTTCATTATTGGAAGTAGTCGTCTAAGTAGAGATTTGTTCGCGTTATTAAAGTAGGAATGGCGTCGTCAATGCGGCCAGGGGCGTGAATGCTATGCAATATTCCACAGGATGTCAGTGGCCTATTTTAAGGCTTTGTTGAAAGAAATGAGCGTAATTGGGATTTTTATTTCAATTGTCTTGTTATGAAAATTCATATGTGAAGCATATATTTTTTTTAAACCACATATATTTTTAGGCAAGCGCGGTAGATCGTTGACTGCATCGTTATTTAGCTTGAAATGTTAAAAGCTTAGTTATTAAATCAAGCTTGAGCTTATTCCGCATAAAAAAGGGTTTATGTAGAGATTAACTTATTACAAACGCAAACACAACATAACTTTATGCAAATAAAAACACACGATAAAAAAAGTCTCCACAAATCTGAACCCAACAATTTGAGTGAACCCTCAAACCCGCCGTAGTTATCTCAAATTGTAAAAAGCAAACGAGATAAGTCAGAAGACGAGGTTACGTTCACATTTGTGCTTATCAGATCTGAGAACGCTTGTGTGTGTCAAACCAGGTCATTGTACTAGGTTGATAAAATATTAGGTAAGTATATAATATTCCTGACAGTGATCGATTGTTGAGAAGATTTAAGTAAAGCAAACAGCTAAATAGTGATCTGTGGAACCTGGTAACACCTGAACGTCGCGCTTGACGGATGGAAGGTGATCGCCAAACAATGCTTGTTCGTTTTGGAGGAGTCAAGTTGTCAACTGCTGTGTTGTTTGAAAAGGAAGTATGTTAGATACACACTTCCTAAAAAAGCTACAAAATAATCTCCTGTTCTCAACATATGCATTTTTTTTTCTGTCAGAGATATCAACAAAAAAGATTTTAACGGAGTTTTTTTTGATTGTATGGAAAATGGTTTTAAAATGTTATTGGCCACAATTGCAATAAAATAGAAGAATTGCAATTACTAATCTATACTAATATTATAAAGCTGAAGAGTTTGTTTGTTTGTTTGAACGCGCTAATCTCAGGAACTACTGATGCGAATTGAAAAAATATTTTTGTGTTGGATAGACCATTTGTTAAGGAAGGCTTTAGGCTATATAACATCACGTTGCAACTAATATGAGCGAAGAAACAATGGAAAATGTGAAAAAACGGGGAAAATTATTCATCTTTGAAGGCTTCCGTTGCGTGTGCTACGAAAACGGTTCAAGATATCAAAAAAATATGTATGAAAGAATTATTTCTCATGAAATGTTCTAACAAAATGTCTCCAACAGTATATGTCTATCTTTTAAGATCAACTCACTAGAACCGTTTTTATGGTAATAACTTTTCCATGCGGACGAAGTCGCTGGCACAGCTAGTTACAGATATACATTATGTAGTTTTAAATTTCAAAAGCTATCACATGCTAAAATAAAATTGCCATCCATTTTAACTGACAGTCACTTAAACTGACACCTCTTTTATAGCATGTAGTTCCTGAATGTTTTAACGACTTTAAAACGTCAGAAAAGTCTAGGTTACAAATGGTAGGACTTTAATGGTCACCTTTTAACCACAGATATTCTATTTTCAGACTAATTAGCATAAAGCTTACTGCATCTACAAAGTTGTTAAGTACTAACTGTACATAAGCTAGTCTGGATGTCACAGACATAACTAGAGTGGACTGGACATCTGATCCATGCATTAACTATGAACTGGCAAAACTATATCACACTCATAGACACCTCATTGTAAAATACACTTATAAAGTAACGTGTCTAGCTGTTGCAAATATCACGTGATACATCTGCTTACTTATTGGTCAATCTCTAATTTATAATACTCATGACAGAACAAGATGCTGACTAAACCTTGTATGACATAGTTTGTATAGATACAGGATTCATCATTTTATTAATAATCTTCATGTGAAAGTGTCTGTTGTTCTGTTTGTTACTCTAAGACGGTGTAAGGGTGATAGTGTTTTTTTTGGTATAGTGCTATTATAGGGTCCTAAAAGTAAAAAATGCAACTTTTTATCACAATACAGCGAAGGCGATGGGCATTCTAAAGTAACTAATAAGGTGTCTTTAGCTAATATTACCTATGTACTGCACATAATCTTAGATGTACAACGGGGTTCTAATGCACTTGGAGGCTTCTAACTCTAAGCTTGTGCAGATTAAATAGTGGTAACTAGGTCCTTGTGCTGATCTGGATTGTAAAGCTTGTCAAAATAAGTAGATACAAAGAATTGAAACTATGGATATGACTTTTTAATTATAAATTTTAAGACATAAAAAAGTTGAAAATGTGTATAAACTTAGATGAACTTTAAGTAGTTTTAATATGTCCATAACGCAAATACGAGTAATAAAGGAAATCTGGCAGTGAACCTGCATATAGAGGCAGTGAATTTTTCTTACAGTTACTTACATCTACGAGTACGTGATATTGTAACCAGAATGCCTACATAAATGATAATATAATATTCGCCCACGTAATGTTCATACGTTTCCCAGAAATTCCTACAAACGTTCTAAAAATAGATGAACACAGGAAGACAACTTCACCGAAATAGAGTTCTAATCCTTACAAAACAACACTATCTTATATGAATTGCAATAAATCGAGCTTACATATTTCATGATGATCACAATGACGGCTGAAATGTGAAGAGCAAGTTAATATTCGTCGTATAATTTTACTGCCGAATCAGCATTAGTATAAATAAGTCCAATAAAATAAAAACCCCTCTTTAAGAATAGCTTTATATTAATATAGTATAGTAGGCTAGACGACTTTCCCCACATTCAACCCGATATAAACTAAAGTCAAGTAGCCATTTCACTGTCTCAAGGGCATGGCTAGGAAACAAATTTTGAAGGGGAATGGCCTACAAATCTCATGCTCTAGAAAGTTGTTTTTTAAATAAGCACGAAGTTTTAGGACGGTGTATTAGTGCCTATTTTTATATTTAATTTGTTTTTGTACAGAAATGTAGGAAAAGTCTTTTGATGATGATTGTGTGTTGCAAAATTTCTTATGCCGCTACCCTCACGACACAGGCAAGGCTAGTGTAGGAAAAAGCGTACATTATTTACGTTAGAATACTTTTTAAACTAAGTTAATGTATAAACTGATGTTATTTGTAAAGTTTACTGTATGGCTGAATCAATAAAAAATACTAAATATTATTTATTCTTTAAAGTCTCAACAACATCATTAGACTCATGAATAGTAGTTATAATCTGATAGAATGGATAAAAATATGGCAGTGAATTCAGCAGGTAGCTTAACCAATAAATGAGCCAGTAGAAACAGAATCGAAGCCTAAAATAGCATGTCACTCATATTTTGAACACGTGGCTTTATTATTTAATGGCTAATGACCGTGACAGTGACACATGAGTTTAAGAAACTAGAGAGACTACCAACGTTGATTGATTTGAGCCCCTAATTATACTTTTTATCAATCCGCAGGAGCAACAAAATATTAAAAGATAAAGTGACATATTAATTTAAAGACAACACTGGATTGTTTAATGATTCATTGATGAATGACGAATAACGACATCTCCGTTTATAAGTAGATATGTTCATGGATGTAGTTGACATGGCAATAAGAGAGATCTTGTGGTAGGTACATATGTACATACGACACACATGTGATTTGTATTGAAATTTTAAATGAGTCAAATCGTAACGATTTAAATATTCTAGAAAGTAGGACTTTTAGAGTAGGTAATCGTGATTTCGTTTCATTCTAAGTCTGTATAGGAAGGTATGTGCTACAAGTATGTATATGCATGAAAATGGCTATGCAAAAAACTAATATGGCGACTTTTTTTTGATAAAAAGGATATGAGGATTCCAAAGTTAAATTTTTATGCAAACTTTCTTTACATTGAAACTTCAGTTTTTACTGTAACTTACTTCATTGTAAAAAGTAAGAAACACAGGGTCGATTAAGCCATAACTTCTTATGCAAGTGTGAAAGCCATCAAATCATTCTGTTAGGAAATACAACTTCACAAACCTGTACCATCCAAGAATATAGACTTATAGAGTCTTTGCAAATCTGCACGCAACTGGTGGCAGCATTTCTATCACATATTGACCTTATAATTATGTATTAATTTCTCGATAGATTTTTTTGGGTTCCGTTTTTATCCGCTCACAATCTTATTTTGCACGGACTCGAAATATTATATCCTAGATACATTTCTTAATTTAGCTTTTTTTTCTTACGACTTATCATGCGCGGACTTCATTTTCAATGGTAAATCAAATAGCGGCACCGAGCAGTGGCGTGTAAAGCGGTCGTATATGACGGATTGTAGGGACAATTTATGCGCTAATATATTAACAATACCGGTATCTGGCAGGGTAATATCAGGTGAGGTGGTGGGAAACAGTCGTGTAACTTACGTGTTGGTAGGAGTAGGTACAACAGATTTTGGTAATAAGTTCGTTTGAGAATGTAGAAGTAGAGCATATTACTTGTTTTTGGCTCTTACTATATAGTGATTTGACAGCATGGATTTAATAGGAATTGGTTAAAAACAACTAATCAAGACCTACAATTAATTGAAATGAGAATTCCTCCAGATAAAAAATCCACGAGCTCTTAGAATGGAGTATAAATATATTTTGCCAGATTTTGATAGAGGGAAACTAAAATTTTGTATTACTGACTCCAAAAACGGGGAAAAGATCTAAGAAGAGATGAAAACATAAACAAAGCAGCATGGCTATCATATCTTAATATTTAAAAAACGCTCACGAGATCAAGTGTCTGCACTGTATTCCCAGCAGTGTCTTTGTGCCGCCACAATGTTGCCAGCAAGCGAGCACGGAAAACGTTGAATTATATAATAAATCGTAGCACGCCAACGTTATGAGCGCGTTGTAAAACCGAACGTTCGCTTGATTTTTAGGAGTGTATCACGTCCCAGGGCTTGCAGCGTCTCATTTGGCAAGACCCGACCTAAGTGAGACAAATATTGTAGACGAATAAGTGGCTCGGATCTGACGGCGGGAGTAATAACTTTTTTATTTACTCGTAAGTTATACGCGGCTGTGAAAGGATCGTTTGTGTTTGTTAGACTGAGATTAGACGTTGAGATGAGGGTTGGATAGAAATTTGCGGGCTCTAGTGACATTTCGTTGGCCAACATTAAAGCTAGCACTTAAATAGAACTTTGAGTTATTAATTATTCAAATCAACCAGAATCTTAGTGTTTCCGATTCTATGATTTCAAAATCTTCTCGGAATACGGGTCCAAAGAGTCAAATTATGGCACCTCAAGAAAAACATTCTACGCCTTAGACTTCAGTGATACGTTACATCAGTCAATTAGTGGTCTCATACATATACATATTATGTATGTATTCATAACGTAATCTAAATGATATTGAGGTGAAAGACCGGTCATAAAATCAATTTTAAAAAACTTGTAACCTACAAATTTTGATAACAAAGAGTAACATTGTGCAATCAGAGTTGAATGAAACGAAACATAGCTCAATTTTAAACTCTTTACAAATGGATTAACACTCTCTGTTAAGCTAACCCTCAAATATTATTCCTCACTAACCAAAAATCATGGCTTTATAAGTTCCACTGTACCGCCAGCGCGTGACAGCAAACTTAACACATCTGTTTTAAAATATTTGTAAAGCCACTGTAAAAATCCTCAAGTATTTGTTTAGTTCCATCTTCCACTGTTACACTCTGAATCGTGGCTTTCCAATCATGGCTCCAACATTTGATACTTTCCCGAAGACGAGAAGCGTTAACGGAAACAAATGAACTGTTGCTAGGTGAAGGCTATCTAGGACTCGGGATCGCGAGTGCAACTTTGGACTCTATGTCTGTGGTTTAAAGCTCAGTTTTGTGTGAGAGCTGGTGATAAGTAAACAGGTCTGGCTGCTTTGAGCTGTGCATTCTATTGCAGTCGCCCGAGCGACATCTGACACGTCCTCGCTTGACAATAATATGCGTAGTTGTAATGTAAGCCGTTATGAACTAAAGACGAGACCGAGTGCTTCCAGTGTTTGGACACTAACTGCTGGAGAGTTTAGTCGAGTGCCAGTTGACGATATTATTATTCTCAGCGCCTAATATTATTCTGACTAGCACATTAAGTACATTAACAAATCTAATATTCATATTAAACTAGCGACGCCTTTGCAGGGTTATCCGATTTGATCCAAGAAGTCCGTATCCGAATCAGTGTGAACGTATGAACATGAAGAAGTTACGAACATACACACCCTCACAAACTTTTACTTTTATAATGGTTGTGTGATTTTTGGGTGATATTTTTGTTTGCTTATTTTTATCTACACATAATAACGCTGAAGGGGGTCAAAAAACTTAACATAGAAAATATTAGATAAAAATATGTTTCGGTATACTTTAAATCGATAATAAAACACGTTTCAGAAGTTTTATTAATATATTTTTATTATCATGTTTTTTTGTATGTAGGTAGTATGAAGTCTTAGGAGTATCATAGGCTACTTTTTATCGTGAATCAATGCGAGCGAAGCCGCGGGCGTCCACTAGTGAGATACGAAAGCAATCACGTGAAGTCGTATTGCTTGTAAATGAAATAAAATCTACCTAACTAAATTTAAATAAATGTCAACATCACATTCTAGTAATAAAGATACGTCTATTATGTCACAGCGTGGCTAGTAAATATCATCGAAAGAACAAAATGATTCTGAAAACGAACTGTGTGACATGAGAAAATAAGAAAACGGTAAGTACATATTTTACACCGGAAGAAATGGATTAGTTTGTCGTTACCAACATTTTATTTTATTTTACACGCCGTCGTCTTACGATTTTTGTTAATCTGTTTAATATATTCTGATCTTATGTGGATAGTATACCTACATTTAGATTGTTTTAAACTAGCTATGTCCCGCTTACAATATGCTGACAAATCTTATAAAAATGTATCTAGGTATATCGTAATGTTTCAAACGGCGATTAATAGACAAAAAGGTATAAAATACACAGATAAAACTACAAGCAAATGACTAGGTAGGTACATATATTTTATTTTTAGGCAAATATAGATGAAAAAAAAAACTTACGAAAATATCTTTGAGAAAAAAAACGCATATATGACCTATTAGGGCAAAACTAATCAAATTGTACCTAATTATTTTGAACCATTATCTCTAATAAGTTCCAACTGAGTAAGTAATATAATCTTAACTACTTTACGACCCATTAAATCGGTTCAAAATCTGCATCGGTTATTAATTTTGTACTAAGCTATATATCCCCTTCCACCCCTTATCTACCCAGCGCCCTCTAGTGGTAGTAACTTGCTTATCGCTTCGGAAACTAGATCCCTAAGTGTGATCGGAAAATATCTTGCAAATTTCCGCTGCGTTTAATGCAATTTCAGATATGCAGACAGTGATTTTCGGTACTTTATCTGTGACTGTCTGTTTATAGAAAATATTTCGAAACGCATTTCTCCATTTGGATGGTCTTAACTAAAAAATAAAATAAATAAAAGTTTTGAAATAAGCACTAGTCTAAGTAATAGCTTTAACAGAAAAAGATCAGATAAAAATATAACAAATAAATTTAATTTTGATTTTTAACTCCAAATATGTCATTTTACATATTTGGAGTTGACACTATTAACTGGCGGCAAATCTCGAATCAGAAATTCCAGGAGTTAATTATCCGAGATTTATTAATTAGCTGCAGGGACATGGCGGCGCGGGCGACAGAGCAGCCGAGACACGCGGGAGCCGGGGGGTGCCGCAGACACCGGAGATTGCGCCCTGCCTTCTGCAACCTGTCTAACTCAATCATCTGCGTGAAAATATCGAATAAAACTCGCCCCCGGCGACACTTTTAACTGTACGCGAGAGAACGAATTCGCCAATTCTCCATCGTAGTTACAGAAACGAAATAAAAATCATATTTGTGCCGCCCGAACCGCCGCCGGCCGTGACGACAACCGAGTTACGTTTGGCTCCCGTCACATTTTCGTGTGTGACGAAGAATTTCCTGTTAAATGAAAAGGACTGAATTCATTAGCTCATGTGACCGTGTCTATCGCGTTACAGTCCAACTAATAGAAAAATGGCGGCGCAGAGAGCCCCGTCGCTCGCACTCCCTCTTGACGGCGAGATGTCAAAAACAAGCGTGTTCAGACCTGACATCAATCAATGTGGGTTGACGTTATTTTTAGTCGGTCCCAGTTGACGACCGCAGCGCGTATTTACGGTCCCACAACTATAGAAACATGCCACTAATGAACTTAATGGTTTTGTGCACAGGGACGTCACAACTTCATCAAACTACACAAGCTCAGGACAAGTACAAAAAAATTGTACAGAAGATTTTTAATTACTTGCGCAAATACATTTTTTCTAAGTGAAGGTAAGTAGAAAGTGATTGTCATTATTCCAAAAACATCCTTAATAACGAAACACGCTTTCAAAGACGCTTTCGTTACATATCTCAGACGTTTGCGAAAAATTTAAATGTACCAAAACTAGTATGCAAGTAGGTAGTACGTAACACGTATACAGTTACTATCACACATCGTCGACTACCGTGTACTTTGCATGACAGAACGGTTATAGTCAGGAAGTGTTGTAGATTTATCACTTTCTCAAAGGCGAGCTAAATACCATCACAATACAAACGGTAGACATCAACATACATCATGTCAATGGACAAATTATTCCATGGAATAACGAGGTGACTAAAGACGGGAGCCGAAACACGAAATCCGCTGGCATCGCGTTTTGTGGCGCACTAAATTATAACCTACCTACTTCTACTTATTTTTAGAAACACCACAAGTATATTTTAGCCGCATAGAAATCTTACGACCGATAAACAGGAGTCTTATTGGTCACATCGATATTTTTATCTTATCGACACAATGTTTACTCGTACTATACGAAGATATTCAAATTTTACGAGTGTCGCAGCGCCTCTGTTTACGGCTTCAAACGATATTGTTTGAAGTTTTAAACGGTGACCTTTATAAACTAAAGTGTAGGAAAGTATCAAATGCAGAAATGAGACGATCGCCGTAGATTCTAGTACTTAGACTTGCTGCAAAGACGGCATGTAATAATTTCTTGGTCTGGACCGAAGCCAAAATTTGATTTTAATGACAGTATATACGCGCATATGTCGGCTCTCTTAACATTTTCTCCCTTTAGTGTTCTTTTTATTTCACGTACAGGATCTAGTACGGTACGGGTCGTGGTTTCTGCAATGAAAACTGAAATATGGGGTTTTTAATCTCCAATTTATGCCAATTCCGCTTGATAACCATTTTTTACCACTGCATACCGCATTGCACTTCATTCATTTGTTGCGTAAATGTCAATTAATGTTTATTGTAGGGAATACTTGAGCGTCATTAATCATTTAGCCGCTTGTTGCCGCCTTATTACTGGATTCCATCGACACAGCGCGCGGTAACATTAACTGAGTATTTATAAATTTGTTAATGTCACTAATGCACTTCGACAAACAGTTGCTAAATTTCAATGTGCCCTATTTCAAAGCAACTGCGGTTCTCGGAAGCAGAAATAGAACTGAATGGTCCATGAGTGTCCATCGAGCTTGGACACCCGTGATGATGATTAAAGACACGTGTAGCCAAATGATGAAACGTTTGTGTGAATTAGAAAGGCATAATTACTTCCGACAACTGAGACGCCTGTAGCGGCCGACATTTGTCTTATTCAAGAAAATTGATTCGTTCTAATGTAAAGATATTTCGAGAAACAAAGGCTACCGAAATATTATTTAGTTGTAAATGTTATTTAGATTAGATTTAACGTAGAAGCGAGTGGATTCTGTTTGAATTGAATGATGCAACGCGTCGGGCAGATTGATTTCTGAAAGTGTCTGAACATCCGTTCCACGTGGGAGGTTGGCAATGCATTACCTATATCTGTTGCCGGCGGCACGGCGAGGCTCCGAATATCTCGGGAGAGCAAACTGCAGCCGTATATATCCCCGAGCTCCGGCCACCCTAAATCCGACGTACATTGTGGACCATATTACTCTGTGCACTTACGATTGTGCCCGCTATACATTCCTCGGCCAAATTTTTGAATTATTCCTCGAGAGCAAGCGAACTTAGTTTACGATAGTGCATCCTATTTTCAGAAAACTGTCCGTGTTGCTGTGTATTTGGCTTTGAAAATTGCAACTAGATTATCCGGGTTGAGATGACTCACTGGACTTTATTCTTCTACGCAAAAGTTTTCAACAAAATAATGCTTGGACATATTAGCGTGCCATTTAGTTCAAATAAACATGTGTTTTATAAATCATGACACAAAATCTACCTATAGAGAAAACTATTTTAAAAAGATACACCTAGAGAACATTATTTAGGCATCAATAATATTTTTTGTACATGTAAAGAATTATCAACTCAGTTTATATTATAGTATTTCACCGTACTTGATGACAATCAAAGACTTAAACAAAAATAGTTTAATCTCACTAAGCTTCAGTACCTTGCTCAAACAAAGTGAAATTACCTATATATGTACATATGTGTAACACTTTATACTAGAAAGTGGCGGAAACTACAAACCTACATAGTCGCGTGGAGTTCTCTTCTTACCCGGGGCGATAAACCACATTCGAACGAACCCCGTCTATTTGTTCGGTCTTAAAAGCTTCCAAAAAAGTCGACATGCAGGCAATAAGTGCTGCAACGAACGTGTTATAGCTAAGTACGTTCGTGACAACATGCTTGTGGATGTAATTGCAATTCTAGGCATTGTGACATCGTTCCACGTCTTTATAGGGCAATTACAGTCGTTATCTGGCATTGATATTGCATCTAATTTATTCATGCTCCCATATATATTTGAATATATACATGACAGCTGCACTGACCCCCAGGACTCTCTCCGTTTAAGAATTGTTTGCTTCTTACGTGCAGTATTAACATAATGCCAGCTTTACTCCTTTAACTGTTTTGAGATTAGGAGTAAACAGTGTCAATATTCATGACAAGACAATTATTGTAATGCGGTTTTGAAGAAACGGGAATCATATGAAAAGATACCGCAACTATTTTGTTTCGTTTTGTTTTGAAAACGGGTCTTCAAGTAAATTATAATAAGATCAATAACAGAATGTAATATTAATATTTCGCGTATAGGGATACGCGTTTAAGTCTTTTCAGTGACGTAGCGTTTTCTTTGAGAGTTCTTTTTTAAATCTGTGCTTACGATTACTGTATTTTTTTTACTATAAACTACAAATACATTGTATAGGAATCACGTAAATACTTTATACCTATTTCTGTGGTCACGTACATGCATAGACAATACACGCCCTTTGATAGGTACTAAACGAATTATTATTCTATGAGAACATATGTATTTGTTTGGGTGTAAGATATAAAAGCTATTCTAATTCTTGTTAGAATTCTTTTAATTAAGAATTCAGAGTAAGGGCTATGAATTTCGATTTCATTTACAAGTTCTTTAAATATGTTTTGTATAGGTTGTTACATCTAGTTTACATTTTATGAGAATTTTAAACTTCATATATTATGTTGGTAGTGGCTCTGCCTTCTAATCTAGGGGTTGCGGGTTCGATTCCCGCGTGACACAAATATTTATGCTTTTTAAAAATGTATAATTACTTGTGTTGAGTCTGGTCGTTTGTATGTATAATAAGTATGTATTTACAAAAGAAAAGTATAAAAGAATTATATCCGTTATCTATTACCCACGACACAAGCGTTTGCTTAGTGTGGGGCTAGATGGCGCTGTGTGCAATGTCCCGAAACATTTATTTATGTTTATTTATTTTATTTAAATTATACAATACTTTAGCGTACCAAACTAACGTAATAATTTAGTTATAAGCCAGTCATTGGCCTGATAGTGAACAACGTGATAATTTCTTTACTGATTTTTAATTCATTGAACCATACAAAGCATTATATATTAATTTAATGAGGCTAATATAATAATATATCAAACCTATGAATGGATAATGACGACATTTATTGTAGCCGTAATTTTAACCAAGCCTGTCTGGTCTTAGTACCTAGCAGATTACACATTTCATCATAAAAGTAAATATAACACAAACTTTCATTCATAATTTCTGTCTAGTCACCTACTAATAATTCAGAGATATTATCACTGTATGTGTTGTCATTCATTAAACAGCAGCCACAAAGATTTGAGTCACAATTACATTAATATAATATTTTAAGAAAATAAATTCTGCGGTGTATTACGACCCTCAGTCATGAGTGAATACGACTCAAGAGAGAGAATAGAATATGTCTTTGCTCACTGCATAAATAAACCGTTAAACTGTAATCACAAGAAAAGAAATCATTTTAATCTCTAGTCACATGACTAGAGATTAAAATGATTTCTGAGTACTCATTTTTGGCACATTTCATTTAACCATTTTCTTATACAAATGAAACTCTTGACTACAATTCGCGTATTAATCAAAACTGATTATTTCAACCTTTGCAATTCGTACCTACCATTATATTTTATCTACTTGACTAAGCACCTTGTTTTCACATGTTACTTTAAAATAACATTAACCCATACTCTGTTTGACAAGTGTTACCCCTTATCAGACCATCCTGATTTTTTCACGACGTTCACCGTCGCCGTGATTGCGTCGCCAAAAGTAAATATGACATTCTTATCTCGAGAACTCGGAAAGGCCACATTTAGCGTTATCAAAATGATAGAACACCTAGTTCGAACACTTGTTGGTTGAACTTATCTTGTACAAAATGTTTTGGTGGGAATTTTATGGTGTCTTAACTTTTTTTCTTGCGCTTGCCTTTCGCAGTCTTTTGCCAAAGACTGGCTTATTTGACTCTTTTCTTTCCGCTTCATTTAGAGCAAAGCTGAGCTAGTTTGTAAGGAACTATGAGTATTTCATACTTCTTGTAACGAATTTATTCTATGTATGTATAAAAAAACTCTTACACCAGCGTTGGCCACTTTGACATGAACTTACTTAATTTATCATTGTGAGCTTATAAAGCATCCTGGATGTCATGAATCTCCTATCTATTACACTCACTTTTACTATTACACTAGGTTATAAATATCTAAAATTTGCATGTGTTTATGTGAATGTGTATGTTTATTTCCCCTTAACTTTGATTTGGGTGAAATTTGGCAAGAAAATTAGACTAGACGAGGGCTTCTTTTAACCCCGGATTGACCTGAGTAGCACCACGGGACGCCGTTATTTGAAAAAAAAAATACTCAATGGAAATATTAAACAACTGTCTTTAATGATTTTTATATGTGAATACCCTGTGTATAGAAACATCATTCATATAGTTCCCGCGTGAATCATTTTTAATGTCTCATTGGCCCGAAAATTAAGATGACGAATGAAGACATTACTGGCTTACCTACGTTAAATTTACAGTCAGCAGAAAAAATACCACGGAGTTTATTTATTTAAACAAGGTGATTTACTTTAAAATGTTGTATTTTGAAATAATTTAAAAGACTATTGATTTCAACATTTTTAAACAGTGTAATTCAATGAATTGAAACAGTGCTATTCAAACAAATAATATTTAAGATGTAAAAAAACTGATATCACCTAAAACTTTACGAAGGTATTCAGTGTTTGACAAAATATATCTCATTTTGTTATGTCATAACAAAACATTTTCTGTCCACAATTACACGAAATAACACGTACCATAGGTAATAGGGTGATTCTGATATCTTTAAAATTACAATTTCCAGTCACGGGTATAACAATACTGGCAACCCTAATGTCCAACGGTTACGTGTACAAATACGTTAGAAATTATCTGCTATTATTGATATAGCTTGGTAAATAAAACCCTTCTATAATAATGGCCTGTAATGCTAAAAATCGTCTTTTGAACCGATAATACAAACTTTCCTTCTTATGCTGAACGAATACTGATTTTCATAGTGGTAGCGAATTTAATCATTAATGTTAAAAAGTGTGTAATTGTAATAGATTATATGTATAGAATATGTCTAGAATTTAAACGATAAATATGAAAAAGAAAATAAAACGTTGTGTATTAAATAGAGGGATGAATTGCCTTGATCAAATTCATATATTATACATAAGCTAAAATCATATTTTAAGGAAACCCTCTTTAATCAATTATTGCAATAGTTTAGTCGCATTTTATTTGTCCTGTTTCTTGAGAGCATTAAAGTGATTTTTCATCACTCGTTTAAAAGCTGATAAGAAATATAGGTATGTGCATTCTTTGTCTGCATCAGCATTTTAAAGATTATCCTGGATTTTTGACTGCGATGTCGACTTCACAACACGAGGTATAAGAAAAATTCAAAGCCCTTACAGTAACGACTATGATAATTAGATTTTCAGTCTATCAAGCGATATGTCGCACATAATATATTGAAACGAGCAGGCGGTAAGATCTGAATGGTCGATTTAGCCAGTCACATTTAAAATGATTCATAATAGCAGAGGAATATAATTATACGAGCAAAAAGTTATTCAATATAGAGATGTAAGAACTCTTGCTTTGTATTTCAAGAATCAACCAAGATCAACTAGAAAACAAATAATTCAAAAATAATAAAAAAGAAGTTATTGTGAACATTGTATGTAAAGCAATTTTTTCACCTCTCCGTTACATGATTAGACATTAGAAAAAAAAACTTTCTCCTCCTTTTTTTGGAAGTCGGTTAATAAAACAGGCTACATGGATCACTAGTAGTCTTTACAACATTATTGACAGGGCTAATAAATTGTAGTTATTATCTCTGTCAATAATCTCTTCAAATGTAAGTCTTCAATTAATGTTATTTATTCGAGTTTTTACTGCCAGCAAATATTACGACAGACCTTAGAAATATTTATTTCTTTTTTTTGCCGACCGTACCTACGAAATGCGATAAGCGATTCTTTCCTGCAACGGAAGCTCGCATTTGTTAATTTAGTTGATACCGGCCAGTTACTTGTTACTCCGTAGTTTTTACCACCTCTAACCGATCCTAACTAGCATCACTCTTCTATAAGATAACTATTCTAATCGTCTTCCTCTTCAATGTTTATTAAGACCAGACAGTTTTATAGTATGCGAGCTATTTTTTTTAATACAAATTGAATACTAAAACTAAGGAATCTTGTGTAAAAATGTTTTTGTTAATTCTATTTATGTCTGAAATTGTAAATTAATATCCAAACAGAAACTTACTTTGAATGTTATATTTGTTATTGTGTTTTATTTTTAAATTATCTAATATTGTGTTAAGTACGCCAGCTTTACAGATTTCCTCTAGTGTTGTCCAAACTAGGTTACCAGGAAGAGATCACTTTAGTGATAAGGTCGCCCAATGTCCCTGGTTACCTTCCACCTTTATGTAAAATATGTTCTTTTTATTTGGTGTACAATAAAGTATATTTGATTTGATTTGATTTGAAACTTGGCTCCTGATAACCACTATAACATTTTCTACGAACACTACAAAATCACAACAGCTACGCTATTTTTCAGCGCTTCTAAAATCAAATTTAAGAAGATTTCAAATCGAAATTATTATTACATCATAATAATTTTTTAGTTAAATCTTATTTTTTTTATTGAAAATGGCTTCGGGTTACTGTAACTTTACCAGTAGAAACATACATTTAAGTAGGCTGTAACTGAAGTAGAAATCTTATTTGTAAGTACATTGCATAGAGAGAAAAGAAACAGATTACCACATTGTTGGTTTGGACTTTGATGGATAAAAATGTAAGAAAGAACAACACACTCGTTTGTAACTGAAATATGAAAGTAATTCTTTTCTGGTACACAAATATAGCCTCATGTAATTACGAATAAAAGTAAGTATAAATATTATTGTAAAAATCATGTTTTATCAAACAATATATTTGTCAAGATATGATTAAGTGCGGCCCCGTAACAGTTTTCCTCTATTCTGCAGTCATGGCAGGTAGATTGAATTTTATAAAATTACCTATTTTCCCAAGAAAACAGCCATGTTAAGGCATACGTACATTTATTTTATTCAGCATACACAGACGTAGAACAATAGCCTATTAAGGTGTCGGCTAACGGTCCCACTGTCTTATCAAAAATGAATGAGTCAGGCAAGCGAGCCGCTTCCCTGACTATTCTCGTCATTTGCCTTTCGAAACGCAAACTGCTTAATAGCGGTCAATTTCAGCTCTAGTGTACACTAATGCTTATTTTATTAAGCGCTTTTTGATAGCACCATACTTACATGCTTGTACATATTACGCGGTGGAACATGAATATGCCGTGCCACGTAACTTTAACCATAAAGCACGGACATATTTGTTGAAATAAACCACTAGTTTATTGAAAAATTACGCACATTTTATTTAAAAAAGGGTTGTATCTGGCTATTAATAAACAGCTAGATTTATTTTTGGAACTTAATCAGTCGCAATGCCTTGCTGCTTGCATGCTTTTTACACAGTTATTATGACTTACAAATCAGTTTCGCTTCGCTCAATCCAAACTTATTTACTGTCTCGAAGAAACACTACGGCGACTTGTCGAGTCTGAAACAGTCAACATCAAGAAACATCGTGCCAATAAAATAGAAAAAAGCTACATAGCGTGAACACGGCGATAATAAAAATAGGAAAGATTAGCGAACCCCGCATGTTTCTTGTTTGCCAATAGAAAAGATAAGGCCTTACCTCCGTACCATAAAAAACGTTTACGAATCACATATCTACGAGTTGTATCGAGCCGTTTGGTAAATTTAGCGTAGGGCATGGCCACAGTAGGGGAATCAATAAATTTAAACCAGATTGCTGGCCCGGCTGTATCTTACCTACATAAATCTAACCAGTAGAACTGTAAAAGGAACCAATATGTACACGTTTTATTGAAATAAATGCAAATCAAGTACCTTCTGAATGTATGGGAGCTACATGGAAACGTTTTAGATTACAATCTGAATCAATGTGCCGGTATGGCTTTTGTTTTTTTATGTGTATTTTAATTTATTTATTTGTATTTATTTGTTAACATTTTCCGTAATCACTATGTTCTAGCAATCGAAAACATACATATTTTAATTCTTAAACTTTTGAGATTTTTAATGAACCGAGGATTGTTCCATGCTAATCAAACATTATTATTTCAACCACCATATTTCAGTATCCTTTTATCATGTATGCTATTCTCAAACACCGAAAACGGACTGTTAAACGGCTGTTAAACAAAGGGTTGTTTAAAAATTAACACGAGTCGTAAACGTTAAACAGAATTAAATATCAATTTGTGAGAATAAAGAGGAGTTCTAACGCTTAAAGAGTGACAGACACATTTTGTCACGTTTTGGTTAGATAATCGTATTACAGGAAGCCTGTTCCCTACAGCATTTGAAGGCACAACTTTTTTTATTAAAGACGTAAAAGGGAGTTATCGTGTTTCAGATTGAAAACGTTTCAGCATTAGGGAAATTTCACGCTTTTTGTCGTTTGTTTTTTGGTGTCGTTTACCGAAGTAAATTCACTGTTTATTACGAGACATGAAATATTGTACGCGGCTACTTGACCTCATTTCAACGAAGAAAAATACGAGTAATACAGTGTACGTGTTTGTGTAACAAAAACAGGTTAATTCTTCTCTTCAAGTATACTTTAGTCTATTTTCATTCCATATCGCCGTAATTCTAGAACACTTCAAATGTTCAGAGCAAAATAGAATTTGTATGAAGATTCCGACGCGTCATTTACCAGCGATGATATCTGCCCGACGCGTATGTCATTAGTGATGACGACGAAGCGGCGCTTTTTCAATTTTAACGATGTAATTACTCAAGTCACGAGCGTCGAGTTCGAGCAAAGTTCCAGCCAAGTGTGAGTAGATGTAAGGAACACTGCGGAAACTGGTCGTCGCCGTCACCGCAACTGGCTACGAGCATTTTGTTACACATAATCGGATTATGCGAGCGACTGTCGTCCGCGACCCGCGCCGTATGCCACGCGCGCCACTCGCATATAAATACGAGACTCGACCCTTACGTCGGATTTAAACATCACCCCGTTGGATGCTCCGTATAATCAGCTTTGAATACTAGCGCTCACAAAGTCGCATCAAAAAGTTAAATATATGCAATTGAATCCCCGCCGCGCGGGACATCCTGATGGTGAAATAACTTGGATCGCGTATTCGACGTACGTACGAAGTTACTTTTCCGTCGAGTTATTCTATGCGTTAAAATAGGCGCGCGGCGGCGGTGTGCCCGAACTCGCAGACTTCCATTACACGGCTGGTTGGCGCTCAGGTTGTCGCCTGAACCCTCAGCCCTCCAAGATTACCGCCGGCTTCCCGCCAATTACCGAGAGCGTTCGATCGCTGCCAAACTAACTAAGCACAAACTAGACTAACTAGAACTAGGATAGAAATTACATCAAAAATGTGCAAATAAACTCTAAAATACACCACATACAGCAATAGTGAGAATAAACGTGCTCTTATCGTAATCATGCATAGCGTGACATCGACCGTTAGGCTCGGACTACGTCTCTAGTAAGCTGATCGGATGGTCGCAAGCGGCTAGTCTACGTGTGATAGTGCTTCCGGTGGTTCCCGGGAAAGATCTATTTATGCGTTATGTTCCGCACTGTTACTGTTCGTGTGAGAAGCTGTGTCAACAGGCCACGAGCGGTACAATCGACTAAATATTTCTCTCCGGAATCACGTCGGGCAGACTGTGTATAAATGGAGTGCCTCACTTACCAAACTTCAGAAGATGGCAACTAAGGTGCTCCACCACAATTACCGCTTGCGTAACCCTGGGAAAAATATTTTTCTCCGTGAATCTAACGTGTCATTAATTCTTATAACAGGTGGTTGTTCTTAAAGGTACAGGGGTTCATCAAAATACTCCGTGGCGCTCTGGTGTGATGCTTACTCTAACATGCTGGTACGAGTATGTTCGGTGAGGACCAGATCGGGGTGGCTTTACTCTAGGACAGTGGCTGTCAGTGTCTGCTGTTGGAAAACAAAACTGGACATATCTACGGAATATACAAAGTTAAACAAAAAGTTCTAGAGCCGCTAGCCGGCGCTATTACACAAATCTATATTACTAAACACAAATGGCTATAGTTTATATGTAAGTACACATGTTCTACCACACAATTGCAGCAATTGGTTACTAATATTCGACGTGGCTCTTAATTTAAAGATAATAGATTCAGACAATAGTGAAGACAAGTCACAGAAAGTACTGAAGGACAGGCAACGCTAACAGTAAATAAAAAGTGATTAAGTACGTTTATAGCTATTGTCATATAATGAATTACCCTTACAGTAAAATTTATTAGTTGTGTAGTTTATGAATACCTGAAAAAAAACACGTTTTATAATTATAAAATTATCAAGCTGGCTTGATGACCTTAATGCTAGACGCGCAATAGTTTGAAGAGCCGATGAGATTTTATGTTTTTGCTTTTAGAATAAAGTACATCTACACCTACAGTTACGAAA
Organism: Macaria liturata; assembly: GCA_964023185.1. NCBI lineage: Eukaryota > Metazoa > Arthropoda > Insecta > Lepidoptera > Geometridae > Macaria > Macaria liturata. The sequence goes on along the minus strand of OZ026812.1, from coordinate 8,793,676 downwards.
TGTATGCTGTCGATATAAACTCCTACATTTTATATCGAGGTTGTAAGTATTTATGTACTTAGTACTCAGTGTTCGTACAAGGTAAACGCCTAAGGCGATAAGGCCGCCCAATGTGCATTAAATTAGATTTTAAATTTCTTTTTATTATGTATTTCTTTGGTGTCCATTAAAGACGTATCTTATCTTATCTTAAACGGCCATCGCCGAGAAGATGTTTCGAACTAAAAGGGAAATTGGTCGTAATCAGACGAATTACGCAATAAGAGATAATGTGCTCTAGATTCGTTCAACGTAAATATTAATAAGATAACAGTATGACAATATGTAAACAGAATTTATGGCTTTTTGATAACCTTGATAAGTACAGTAATTTGAAATCAACCGAACCGAATACTGCCTAGTTGTTCTATAAAATTATATAACTAATAACACATCAGAGAACTTTAGTGTACGGCTATCTACATACTCAAGAGAATAAAATTTGATTCACTTACGGATAAAAGTTTACAGTTCGTTATATTACAAAATCTAACTTATATTTTGAAAAGACAGCAATGTAAATAACAAGCTACCGCAGATGACAAATAAGACAGGACATACACCGCTCCCGCACTATTCATAGTGTCGGCCGCATAGAGTCTCACGCGCTGTGCTAACGCTAATGATCTGTGGATTAAGAGCACTCAGAGCAAATGGTCCCGATCGCAGTTGAAAGCGATCAGGTATCCAAACAGAGTAGATGTACCAGAAAAGCACATTGTGAAGCCAACAAACAAGCATTGTAGCGAGCGGGCGCGGCGTCCGGCGCGGAGGCCGGCCGCTCATTGAGCGCTCGCCAATTGAGATAATGGCCTCAAATGCAGATGATTACTGACCCATTCATTGGAAACTAGCCGTTAGTAGCTTGCCGCAGTTGCGATTTATATCATTACATCGTATGGTTCTATTAAATTAAGTTAACGCAAACCACGCGTGCCCACCGACGTGTGTTTACCTGACGATACGGACACCAAATTCACGTGCTATTTAACTTCATACGCTGTAACGTTAGATGCGAAGCGGAAATAGAAATGGAATATTGTTGGAACGTTTCAAAGTTACTAATAATAATGATTTCGCGCGGCGCGATGCATTTGCCGACTCGCGGTTTACCGATGCTTCATAACGAATTGAGTATTGTTATTCGAAATGCATTTGCGTACTTGCGAATGTGAATTTTCGTGGCAATTAGCGATCGGCGATAACTGCGATTTTATTATCTCGATCTCGTTTGAATTTAAAGTGGTTCTGTTGTTAATTACACATAATATATTTTATTAGTACGCGATAAAATTCAATGTGCCATTAGGAGTATGCGTGGCGGATGATTTACGCTATGAGTTTCAGAGTGGTAGAGATTTACGATGTCACACATACAAAGGTACCTAAAGCTATTTTCGAAACAGTTCGACTATGCTCACGCTTTAAATTTAACTAAATAATATTTCAGCTATGCGTCTCGCCTTGAAATCAAATACTGTTCTAGTTTGCGTTGTCTGCGCAAACTCTTCTCGTTTGAAGTATTTAAATATCATTATTGTTCACGAATAAAAATGACAAAAGAATTAAGTTTGAAATAGTCACGCCTTAATTTATAATGTTGCTTTGCTACTGTGTGTAATCGCAGTTTTGATTACGATGAAACGATGAACTTGATAAAACCGTGTGATATCAAAAGTTACAACTGTTTTAGGTATTAGGTAACTAAATAGATAACCCATTTTAACCAGTTATTTACCTAACACGATATTTAGACTAAAAATAGTTACTTACCTATAAACTCAATTTTTATACAAAACCGCAGCGTAGCATGACTCATATGAGCCAAAGCTTGATGAGCTTTCAAAAATAACCAATTGATTTTTCAGTACAGGAAACTTCAATCATGGGCAGTCTAATAAAATGGAAACCAATAAAATAGGCGGATTGGCACGAAACGCCGCGGTTAGAAATGTCAGCGAAGAGTGAATGGACTCAAGTTTTTGTTTATTTATTTGTGCATACGTCCGCATCACTGTGCCAACAGAGCAAAGAGATCAGAAAATACTCAAAACAATGAAAGCATTAGCACATGCTATTTCCAGCAAATAATGCTACTTATTCTGGGAATAGTCACAGACGCGTGTCGAGACTTTTTACGTCGCCTGCGATTATGTTGCGGCCAATAAACATGGCCGGCATAAAACCCGCCACTTCAAGACATATTCGAAATATTTCATTTACAAGTTAATAAAACAATCACGGTTATGACTCGAACATAAACGCAGTTGACGACTGACGTTTTTATGAAGCGGCGAAAAAATTCATTTGCCAGTTTTCAACATCGCGCCATAGTTCATTTAACTTTCAAAATTGAAATGCAATCAATCAATTTTCATTTTGGATCTAACCGCGTTCGTGTTATGCGCACAGTTAAATTATTTTTGTCGGTGAAATTGGGGATTCGACGAACAACTTTAGCTATTTCCGATGTGTTATTTCCGATCGGTTTAAGTGGTGATAAATTGGTAGGAGGCATCTGCCCGTGTGATAGTTTTAGAAATTTTAGCCCGTGCCATTAGTTTATGTGTGCTGGTGCAGTTACTGAATTACTAAATGCAGTATGATACAATAGAATAAAGTTAATGTGAGTTAAATAAGGCCGTCCTAAGAGTAGATATCGGTTACCATAAGGATTAGAGCAGCGTGCTATCGCGAGGCAGCCGCGCGGTGCGTGTGTGCAAAGGTCGCATGTGCAATCATGCGCTAGCGCATCTAACCGCCTTCACTCACCGCGCGCTGGGACGGACGACGCAAATAAAATCTCAGATTGAAGATTGGCCGTCTATTTGCCTATCTGACGCTATTATCTGCTCGCAGCCGCTCCGCCATGGCAAAACGTGCAATGAAGATTTGTTGAGCTCGCAAGGCATATTTAACAAAGGATTTATTGAGTGCTTTTATAAACACGCTCACTTTAAAACTCGAAGTGATAAAGCTTGAATAATCATCAATTAGCTCAATTAAATCCCGCTCTTAAAAGTCTCGAACTCTAACACGAGAACAAAGCTATGAAAAGTGAATTTCTCTTCGCAAAGCTTTCTAATTAAATGAACACTAGCTCAGAGTGCCGGAGCGTCTAGAGACAGCCGTAAAACTCGCATCGTACAACAGTAACGTTATTTAATCCTACACTTAGTGTAAACCCACTCAAGTGCAGAACAACCCTTTGCCTAAACTAATATTTGCATTACCGTGCAAATAGCGAACACTTCGCCCCGACGCGTAGGTGCCGTGCCACTAATACTTGTCGTGCGAACGTCTTAGGTCGCGAGAAGCCATAATCAGAAGTCAACAAGGACCGTACACCTATGTACACGAAGGCAGGTAATTTGTGCGCTTTGTATTCCACCTCCAGGAAATGCAATGCGATGGCTTTACGGATTGGTTAGAGGTTTGAGCGACAGCTTCGAGTCATCTTTGCATCTACTTCTCTTTATTTATTAGTTAGGATGACTAGACGTAATCCTCAAAACTTATACAGTCATATTACGCAGTTTTGATAAAGTTGAATTGGTAACAAAGTAGAAGTTAGCGGAAGAAAAGTCATGCATTGCAAATGTTTTTTATTCTTTCTTTATATCATACCACAATATGAGAACGAAAAGCATTGTCACGCAACAACGACTTTAATATTTACCGCACATGTTCTTCAGCTTTTTATCACGCAAATGTCAAATAATGTGAACAATTTTCCAATGTAAGCCACTACGACCGCCAGTAGCACTAACAATACAATGAATCGTAATCGCAGTGACGGCGATCGCAATAATAAAGACCAATAATACCCTATTACTTCACGAGGCTCCTAATGTCCATAAAACTGTCAAAGCAAAGGGCGAGAATCACAATGATCAAGGTACAGACAACGACAACAAATCAGAGCGAAGAGCAACACAACATTTCTCGACAAAATAACAAGAACATAAGCTCAGCGCTAGGCAGATTCCAACGTCTAAGTTCAATGAAAGATTTATCGACAAGAGATTCTATTACTGGCGGCGGCATTATTCAACGATCTATTTTGACGGCACGAAACAAACGAAGAGCTAAATTAGCAACAAACAAACGAAGCTAATAGTTTTACGAGTTCCATGGTAAATCACGTCAAAATGCAAAGAGTGTGGAAACTTTGTTTATTTCGATGCATTTCGGACTTATCTCCGTGCGGAGGTACTTGGCTATCGTCCAAGCACTTTCTCTCATTGCTATTGCACAAATCGTGGTAACGTAGCATTCCTGCGATTTTTCATAATCTAACATTACTATCGGAATACTCACGTTCTGGCACAAATAGCGGATAGATTTTAGTATGAGTATTTTTGTTCGGTCGAGTGCACTGGTCGCATATTTTCATGCAGTTTGTCCGCTGCCAATAGAATCCGTGAGGCAACGAGACCAGCAACGAGTCAGTGATTGTTTACTCTCCAAATAATGATGATGATTCCGTGAATATAGAAATTACAATTTCATCACATTGAGTATCAACAGGTTATCTTTCTCTCATAATTTGAAATGAAAACAAAAACAGACGAAACGAGAAACTTGTTAACATGTCCGTACTAACTTAGAAAGTGTTTTTAACTTTAAAAAGTTCGTGTCCTTTAATAATTAGCAATGAGTTAGACAAAAGAAGATCAAACTAATAGGTGAGAAAAGTCTCCCGTGCCATCAATTAGGAGCTATCGAACAAGACTGCTATTAATTGGATTGTGTAAAATGAACAAAGCTAACAGCCTAATTGATATTTAGGATCGAAAGTATGAAATAATATGACGTAGAAGTTTCTTCTTTACAATGATGCAAATATAACTTCTGGTTAATATATTTTTTCATATCGCAGACTCAATTTGTACATACAAACCTTGTAAAGATTGCAATTCAATCAAAGACTTACGCGTATCTGTGCATTGCAAACCACAGTTAGCGTATAAATATTCCTAATACTTGTTCTTCAAGTTCCTCACAGGTCATCCCGCACATGATTCTGTAGTCGATCATTAAGTAAGTAAAACCGACTCGATTACTGCATAATTAGTGTCGCCCGCATCGCACCAATAACAGATTAATTAAATATCGCACGCGCGACACCCGCCAGCTTATTAACTGATGACATCCAATTTTACTCGTAGGTACCTACCACTCTCTGAATGTTTTATATTCGTAATATATGCCTATGTAACAATTCTAGGATTTGAGTGAGATTTTATGATTTTTTAGGGTAACAAAGCCTTGTGGTCTCCAACAGTTGAAAGCTTTTCAAATAAAATAAAAAAGTCTACGACCGTAATTTTATGACAGCAAAAAGTAATAAAAAAATTAAATGATATCAACTCGCAGCAAAACTTTCAATAGTGTAACGTAGTACGTTACTTGTCACCTAGGTCTTTGTTTAATCTAGATTACCTTGATTTCTGGCGAAGAAAGATGAGTGCAATTCACAACTCCTTCTTTTCACATCGCAGTTGCGTAACATAGTTTCTGTCAACTATATTGTTGGTAGGACACATTTGTCAATACACTGGTGTTTATTTTTATTCACTACACGGCACATAATTCGTATTTTTCTAATATCTCCAAATAAATAAACAAAACTCGTTTGCAAACAGATAATTCCCGATATTTGCTTTGACAGATCGATCCATTTGAAGTACGGTCTGTCAAAAAAAGATAGTCAACTCATTCACACCATATCTCAGCATCATCGCCAGCTCATTACGCGTTACTAGGGAATTGCGGAACGTAATTTACTATTAAAAAATCGGAATTTGTGACGTCTTGGATGGGTGAACATTGCGTCGGTCGAAACGTAGACAAAAATCACAAATTGAAATCGCAAGTCACAATCAGCCTTTTTGGATTGCATCTTTCATTGTCGCCATTACACATATCTCGTCAGACCCGGCGGATATTCCTCTTTACGAAGAAAGAAGAAATTAAACGTGAGTTCCCATAATTTAAAGCTTTTGCTAAAGAAAACAATTTGTGCTTGACGATCAAGACTCAAACCGCTGTTTTTCTACTATTTTCCACAGCGGGTCTAATCGACGGGTTGAGCACGCGCCCATAGTCCAGGTCCCTCTTCTTATACGGCACCACCGCACCCTGCCACCGACAACCCTGATCTTCAGTCCATCCGCTCTTGGCGTGACACCAGGCACCGCCAAAAGTCGGTATTTATGACCTAATTTTTCTCCGCGACGCGTGTCCTGGAATCGACGTCGAGGTTACTTTTTCCCTTTTTATCACGAACAATCATCACTTGGAACACCCGTAGCAACTTGCATTAGTGCCTCTTAGGCCGAACCAAAGTAATCATCGTTTTGAATAAAACTTACACAATATATTGTTCACAAAATTAATTTTATGTAATTAAGGCAGCTGTATAATGTCAACCTACCGCATGAAACCTGGACTCCGAGATTTAGATGTAATAGATTCTTAATTATTTTGGCATAACCTAATGATATTTGACCTTTATAAAGCGTAGCTAATTTAGTAACAAACCTTAGAATAAAACTCAACTAAAATTAAATTAGATTGGAATCAAATGTAACCTTAGATTAAGAACATAACTTTTGTGTGGCCAATTGCCAAGTGTTTGCTAATTGTATTTAATAACTTACTACGTTCAAAATATAATCTATTTTTATACTGAATTTAAAACTGTATTTTATTTAATTTCACCACACAACTCAATACCAGTACCACAATACGGTCCTTGAAATAAAGGTTCCTTGTTGCTCCGGCTTAGTATATCCCGGTAAGTCTTATTAAAATTTTGTAACGAAATATTTTATTCACTTTAACCCTTACATGCTAACTTAGTACCGTCCGTCACTTTTATATACCGGTACTTAGTACCGCTTTTGCCTAATTCCGGTACTGAGCTCTAGTCGTTCCAACATACATTTTATTTCAATTTAAATTCATTTTTATAGCAATTTAAATTCATTTTATTTTACACACTTCAAATTTTATACCGTTACAATAGGAAAAACTAAACTTTTATCGCTACAATATAGCTAAAACCCTATAAAGTCTACAGAACTCTATTTGGCTTCCCATCTCACTCGCATTTGTGAACTAAAATAGAATATAGCACTCCGTAAGATGGAACGCAATAATCCCCTATAAAACGTCCGATAAGTGCGTACGCAAACCTAATATGTCGGCTAGTTTTACTCCGCACTAAAAAAGTATACGAAAAACAGGAGCGTCTCAGGACCAAAACATAATCTGCATCTTTATTCCACCAATATTAAGTTGAGAAGTTAATATAATACCGCTCTACGTCTGAGCTCGCAAAACTACGGGTAAATAAAACGAGACATGGCATGTATTGTGTAACATGAATTCCCATGTTTCTGCCGCGGAATGATAATATGGTTTAGCCGCAGATATGTGAAGCCAGACAGGGGAAATGTAGCAGCTCATTGTATGTGAATGTTACGGGAAGTTTTGAGTAGATTACTACGTGAAATCGGTCGTAAAATGTTTGGGTATAAAGGTCGATAGGTCTTGGAATGGGATGGGTTCGATTATATGGATCCTTCAATTCTAGATTTGCTTACCCACTTATACCTACCTATATATTTACTATAATATGTGTATTATTTATGGACCCCTTTTACATCTATGCAGGCATATTTATAAAGATGCGTGTTTGTAGGTATAATTTTTGTTTATGTAAATTACCTAAGCTTTATGGAAACCAGTAATTCCAGATATTTCCAACTCAAAATTTATTAAATTACATTTATACTTAGCCATTCGGTATTAAATTTTACTCAGCCCATTGAATATCGATCGGGTGAGCGCGAAACATTAATTATGCGAATTTATTGCCTTAGGTATGTTTAGAATTGTTATTTACGTTTATCGCCCACACTATCTCTTAGAACACTGAACTTTGCACTGATTCAACTTGATACACCGACATTGATCTATTTCAAACTACATTATGTCTCATGATAAAGTAAACACATCTGAAATGAATGACTTAGATATGTCATTGAGTGATTTTTATCTATGTGTGTACCTATTAAGATTTACTTGTGAAGTTAATGTTGTAACTGTGATCTATAAATAAAAAATAAAAGCTGTTATCGGCAGAAATAACGCTTTAGAGAAAATGTTGAAACTTACGTCAACCGCTTTATATGGTAATTGAAATTCAAAATTGCAGTTTCCGCACTTACTAAAACTAAAGAAACGTAAGCTTGCATCCAAAATTTAAAATTTATAATTATATAAGAATTTTCAAATATCCCAAGAAACCAGACATAACCTACAATCCTAGGGACATGTCACAGGTAGGTACGTAATATTTGTCAAACGACATAAACTAGTTCTGACCTCCGGTTCGTGATCTTTTAGTTAGTATTGTCGTGGACAGACGCGCTAATTCCCACTGCCTTCCGCAAGTTGAATGTACTTTTCTAAATATTTAATGTCAGAGGTACTGTGAGCGCTATGTCCAATACTTGTAAGCTCAATTTGTCATAAATGTCTTTTTATGTTATATACTCGTTTATTTTTACCTTTTATTTTAATTTTAACAACCTAGGTATATTTATAAAGAAAACTGTATTCAAACGCAAACTTATCCCACGTAAAAAAAATATTAACACGGCTTTAAGGTCTTCCTATTGTTAGGTATTACTAGTGTGTCATAGTTATACTAATATAGATTAAATATGAAAGATATATAAAATATAAAAACTAACATCGTCAAGAAAAAAAAACTTTAAAAGAAAGTCATTATCCAAATCACAAATCACATTTCAGGTACATCGACCTTATTATACGAGCTTTTATCTTTGAAGTCCGATTATTTATATTAATGACGCAAATCGCGTAAAACACTATCTGAATCATTTAAAAAATCTTTTCACTATCTCAACGTATTTCTAACGCAAACATGAGGTAAGTGGTATTTTTTACGCATTGCAACATTTTGATTACAATCTTCATACTGTCTCTGTAGATAAGCTTCTATCAGAGTCCCCTAAACAACAAAGTAAGACTATGACTAACGATGTAATTTTTTGAATAGTCATTTTGTGAAGCGTCGTATTATGATAATAGGGTCGTAAACTCATGATAAAAACACATGAAAATATTTTTACACCATGTTTTCTTAGAGGTATTTGCCAAATACTTAGTGACAGATTGATAACATTATACTCAAAAACAAACTTTATATTTTATACTCTGTTCAGTTATTGTCAGACGAATACAAACCATAACATTACAGAAATCGATGTAGATTAACTTTATACAGGTTAGTACTAGCACCCTGGTTCGAATCCAGCCCTACATGATTGATTTGTACTTTTAAGTTATGTGTGGATTTGCACTCGCTTAACGGTGAAAAAACAGCATGAGGAAACCGACATGTTTGACCACAACATCCGAGGACATGTGTCTTCCGTGGAAGGAACTGGGCGCCCACCACGATGTATCTGCCCAAGAGGACTCCCCTAACGAATTAATTCTGCGGGGTAGTCACGACCCTCAGTCATGAGGAAATACGACTCGAGAGAGACTAGCACTCTAGGCCCAAACGCATGTGTCTAGATTCTAAACCCTCGCTTCGCTTATCCAAAAACCAGTGGTTCTAGCTTCAGCCCACATTACAGCACATCAATTAGCATGTCGTATGAAGACGCGTTGCTTTGTTCCGTGTCTTTGATATTCAGTGACGCTATGACGTATATGCCCGTTCGAAAACTGACGCTGTGCTTGAATTTTAAAGCTCTTTATTGAGCGAGGTGTTTTAAACTGAGAGAGGAGTATAGAGCAGGAGTAGCGACTTTCTTAATCACGGTTTTTTTTTTTTTTTTATTAAATATCAGATATTTAATCAAACGTTACTTTGCGGAAATCCATAGTAAATGAAAACTTTAAAGAAATATGTAGAGGTATTCCATGTTTAGCCCAATCCTTAATTGAAATAAATTCATTCAATTTAAATTCAATATCTAGCCATTTTTTTGTCATCACACAAACATTGACAATATGAATGAACAACCAAAATTATGAGTATTTATTTCTTTAGAGACATCAAGTAAAGAAATAACGAGACAAATGAAATAACGACGTTGCTTACATTAGGCGAGTTGTAGTCAAGCGTGAGCCTATCACATGTAAAAATAACATTATAACACGATGTAAGTCGCAAAATAATAAATTGAATGCACTAATAATGATCCAAGCCCATCTTTAATTACTTATGTTCTAGTGTCGTAGACAGCTGCTTCACACGTGAGTCGCGCGACAAATGAGTAATGACAACATTGCGACGTGTCTTCGAACGGGACCCGTCTCTGTATATACAGGGTTAGATGAAATGATGTTAGTGGCCAACTCTGGTGTCGAGAGTTTATCAAGTCGCCCTGACACCAGAGTTGGCCACTCTCATTCGATGAGAAGAAGAAGACTGTTAGTAAAAGGAAATTAAATAGTTTCTCTGTTACTTTTTCTCAAAATCTAAGATAGATAGATAAAACTCTTTATTGTAACACACATTGAAAGAAATAAAGACAAACAGAAACACAAATGACTTAAAAAATAGTGCCACAACTGGCGGCCTTATCGCTAATATCGATTTCTTCCAGGCAACCGTAACTAAGATACGTGAACCAAATAAAGTTTTTGTAACTATTAAATTTTACAGTAATAAAAACTTTTTTTTTTACTTGTATAACTTATCTTATATGTATTTTTAGAAATAAACAAAGTGTATGAGTGGCTTGCTGGAATCACAATAATATTTGCAAAATACAGATATTGAATGCATAAACTACAAGTAAAAATACATAGAAACGCGAAATTTAGACACAAAAAAATTCATAAACTGAATGATTCCACCGTCTCATCAGTAGTAACCCTATAAATGTATATTTGTATATCTATCTATGGATCCCAGATGTGTCTGGATGCAAGGATTGAAAGTTATGCAAGCTGCGAAATATTCTTACATACACTCGTATGAAGGCATTCTAACCACCTACGAGGACAATTACAAATGTTTGAAGGATTGCCATGTCTCACATTCATTTTGATATTTAATCATTAAGACTTCAACATGAAATGGATAAGCATGATGCTTACTATCAGACACGTGGCTTGATTGTCTCGTCTAAATAATCAAAAATTAAAATTATTCGTGAAGATAATTTATATTCTATTAAGTATATTTATAACACCATATTTAGTACCATAGATACCTAATAGTTTGATTTTCACATAACAATGACGTATGATGTTGCTCATGGCTCAGTACCTACCAAGCAATGTAGGCATAGAATATCATAAAATAGCTAATAAAACGTAACTGATACGACAGAGTTATTAGAAGGCATATGGATTGCGTCTGATATATTAAGGTCAATCAGCATTTGAACGCAGAAATTAAGAAATAAACGTATTCAAGCGAGCGATTGCATGTAAAACAAGTCGGAGCCATAAACCTTATCTAAACATCGGGGGAACAGATAAAACGCGTTGCAATCGTCGGATTATTATAAATAATCCGACGATTGCAACGCGTTTTAGAAATAGTTTTCTACCAAAATTCACGTTTACTACGTTCTGCCCAAGACAACTCCCGGCTAAAAGATCTTTTCACGCTTTATTATCGTTTAACGAACTCGCACCAAAAATGTCACGGCGAGTTTCTAAAAGCAACGCTTGCGCATACTCGCTTCTAAAACATCAAAGCTCTTAATAATGCATCCTTTTCTTATTTAAAATATACCGCCGGGTTGGCATTGACAAATTTTTTGGACAACTGTTCTCAAATCTCATCGTTTTATTGTGAAAATCGTAATTGGCTTAAACGTTTATGAATAGGAAAAATTTCAGAAACCAAACAGGCGCTTGAACTGACATAGATAAAAATGAATTTGATCTAACTATACTACTAGATTTATAGTAAAGAATAAACTTCGCTTATAAAGAGTCCTAGACGACGTATATTCAAACGCAAACAAAATAAAACTCGATGGAGCCGTTTACTGCAGCCTAAAACTAATGCTGCCCATTGATTTATTATTTCTTTCTGTCCTAATTTATGGTGGCTAAGAAGTGTTCGCATGCGCACTGCCATATCTATTTATGGCTAGGCCAAAATAACCAGCAAAACGAAACGTATCCGGCACCATGACTGGTTCACTAGTTCTGATTGCAACCATAAAAATCCCGAAGCACTTGCTCTAGGAACAGTATTCCATTATACCGAAAAATTACGCTGAACAGAAAATCGAGAAAAGTTATCCTAAGAAAAATATACAAAAATAAACGAGATTCAATAATGTTGCGTTTCCAGGAAGTCAAAGGTCGTTATCCTATAAGTACATTATAGCTTGATAAACAAGTGCTTGAAAGTATAAAGTATTCTTGTTATGGTTTCTTTCAAAAGAACGGTAGCGTAAATAATATGAACCAGGTAATGAAAAGTGTGTCACAGGTACGGTCGGTAAACATAAATTATAAAGTTACAATTTGGCTCCGTAGTGTAAATTAGACGTAAGCCTTTGGGGCAAATACTGTTGTGCGCTTTGTAGGGGGATTATAGCACGGACTGCGGTAATGCGGTTGGCTCTACACTCTTTCCTCTTTGCCCACTTGCTAAATCTCTTCCCTGTCAGATCAGGCGGTGGCCACTGGCCGAATAACACGGTATAAAGTTCCCTAGCAAATGCCGAATACTCTTTGAAGCTTTGATGGGCACCTGCGGCTTTCAATAACCCGCTTTGATTTAGAAACAGCGGTTTATTTTAAGTTACACTTCACTAGTTTAGTGAGCCGATTGTAGCGTTTCAGCGTTAACAGGCTATTTGTGGGAAATAAAAAAATACTAAACGTTGATTAAGTGTTTGCATGTCAACGTTTAGCCGTCAGTGTCTGTGACGAGAGCGAGAGATGAGAATAATAAATAGGCCAGCAGTTTTGAAATGTTCGCCTTCAAAAATACACTGCGTATTTCTTATAACAACGCTTCGGAAATGACATCCGCTCAAAAGAGCGATAATGATCTACTAAAGCCACGTCAAGATAGCTATTAATAGATAGGAAGGAGAATATTTCCAGTGGAACTAAACGCTTTCACACAAATTTTGACTGAGTTTTCCCTTTAAACACGATCGCGATGAATCTAATGTTTCGAAATATACCTACAGTTATAAATCTGTGAGTTCATAAATTTGTAAGGCGGAAATATTTTAATGACTGTTAAATCTGTCTGCAACACGATTTTCTTTACGACTTCAAAGTCCTTCGAAAGCCGCGTTAAGTGCCACTTATATTAATTTCGCATACATGCAGTAGTATCAAAAGAACATTGATTTGATTGGGGCTAGATGGCGCTGTGTGATATGTCCTGAAATATTTATTTATTTATTTATTTATTTAATTCGTACATATAGACAGATGAAATGGGTATTTCAGTAAAGCATATTCCATTAAAAATCTCATTGAACAATTGATCGGCTTGTTTACAAGACAACAAACCAAGTTCAACTCCCATTCGAAATGAAATAAAGACAATGCAAGCGTTCTGCATCAGAGACCGAATCACAAATGCATTATTCAACGTATGCAAAGTTTCTAGATTAATAATTGATGAAGGCAAAGGTGAGTTCTTCTCAATCGAGAACGAATCGATCCCTTTCAAACCCTGAAAAGAGCTGAAAACCTCTTCGTTCAGGATATTCAATGGTAATTTAGAAATAGCGAATGCATCTGTAAGATAGAGATGGATCGGACTAAACTCAGCGGCGGAATACAAAGCCTCTAGAACTAGCCACTCGAAGTTTGAGAAGTAGAATGGAAGGCAATAAGAAGTAGTGCACTGGCCGAGATGGAAACAGAATTGGTCCCGGAACAGACGGAGATATCGATCTTATTTATTGTGTTTCAGACATTCCGTTCGTATTGCGATGTGAGTGGACAGTTTAGACGATTTCCCGTTTTTCTCCCAGAGTCATCATCATCATCATCATCACGGGCTTTATTGCATCTACAAGAGATGATACATAGGTATACACATAATGCATAATAGATGAAATATTATCATTTTCTTTAGAGATTTGTCTTTTTCAGATATCAAGTTTTATCTCATTTAGAAACAATTATCTAAAGGTTAAGTTGAAAAAATCACACAGATTTCGGTAATATTTTCAAATCTACATGAATTTTGGCATTAGAACAAGCCTCCGGAATAAATATGCCTATCGTATTACGTTTTGTGACCTTTCTTATCTCGTGTAGGCAGACGACATTTTGCCATTTCAACCAATGTTTAGGAAGTAAACAATTAAATAAGAAAATAATCAGCTTTTCTCTGTAATAATCCTGACGAATGAATTAATTTACTTAACCACAAATTGTGACCACGACTCTAATCATTTAGACAAATCTTATTGGATTTAAACCAAAATCTAACATTAATCTAACATTAATAGGTATCTTCTAGGTACAACTCCCTACAGGTCGGTAGGTACATCAGCTTAGCTTAGGTTCGTAGGCTTATTTTTTTATCTAAAATTTGTAACTTGTTACCGAATTCACAGTACTTTTAACTAGACATAATTATTCAAATTAAACCTACTAAAAGACAGTTATATCTAGTTCGTGCCTTCTAATTCGCTTCATTTCTGTCCGCAGCCGGCGGATGCACAAAGCGGGAGGAAATTGAGTCACAAAACGGTGTTCAAGACGCAATGCGCACGAGCAGCGCGAGCTAACAATCAAAACGAGTGCCTTCCTACAGCCCACGACAATGTTTGCTCTCGGGATTGGGATAATAGTATCAACAACAACGTTAGTATTATAAAATGCATCTCAATGACAAAGCTGTGAGAAACTTATTAACTTATTTTTGTCTGTTGATGATCATAATGTCGGGAGTGAAAATGTCTCATCAAACATAGTGACTCGGTCGCTCTCTGTTATGTCATGATCAGCCTACTAGTTAAGAGAGACGATTATGACCATTTCTTTATTACACGATATGTAATGTAGCCTCCTTCAGTATCATAAAAAACAACTAATGTGCAGTACAAACAACCACAAACAACAAAAAGTCATTTGGTATAGCAGCATACATATTTTAAAATAACGAAATTGTCTTCAATCCAAGCCAATCATAAAGTAATCGTCAATTGTTACAATAAAGAGTTATATCTATCTATCAATCCTAGATAATGATTCAAAGACACATCTAGCTAAAGGGTGAATAAGTTCATTCAGAAGCAGAAAGAAAGAGCCCCAGATAATAACCGTGACGAGAGCTCTGACGTGCCTGCATTGTGCCCGGGCCTGACCTCACGCGCAACCAAGCTGGTACTTCTACATACTTACTGCTCATTAACTAAAGCATTATTTGAAACTAACATAGACAAATGCAGGTATATTGCTAGAGTCGCAGTACCAAGCCCTTTGAAGATAACTATGCACACAGACAGAGTCTGATCTGGATAAAGTTTTTAAACGTACATTCGTTGGCATATGGACTAATTTGAGACTTTTTTACAGAACGCACCTAACTGATTTAATTCACTGGCAATAAGTGCAAAATTTTGTATTAGGAACTTGTATAGGAAATATTATTAGGCGAGTTAATTGACAATCGTATGTGAATCTAATTGAAGTATTTGTAATTTAAAATTGACATTCAACTAATTTAGTATATAAATATAAGTTAAGCATATATTTAGAATGTATTTCTAGTTAATTATAATAATTCATGACATGTACATACCTAACTCGAATAAATTATTAAAAAAATGTTTTTCTGTTTAGCTGTTTATAGACGAACTTGTTTTTAATATTTAAATAAAATTTTGAAGGTTTACAGAATACGTTTGTACATTGATGATAAAATACAAAAAAAGAAACAACCGGACATAGACGATTTGCACCGCAAGCATGGATATCTTGGAATGAATCAACAAGTGTTTTAGTTAAGCGTGGTGTTCATAGGACGCCGACGTGCAATGCAGAATAAATATATTTAAGAACCGTTTATTTATATACACAAAGCTTAGATTAAAGCGAAGGCTTCCAATTACGATATAGTGTAACTTATGCACACAACCTGGCAACCGACAAAATTGAATGCCTAACAGAAAATAGTCAATTAAAAATATATCACAGTAATAATATTCCTCTCCCCGATTTATTGACTCGATTTGAGACAAAGTTCAAAGTCCAAACTTTATTTTTAGCAGATAAGGCATGTTTATCAAACATATTTGTATCATTTAATTCTTATCTTCTATCCTATAATCCCTTATAATTTTCGTAACAAGATATTGTAACGATTTTTCACACGACTGAAATAGAGTAATTCATCAGCTCAGATATACGACAGGTACTCGTAAATGTATATTAGTATGATGCAATACTAACAAGCGTAACTGAAATTGCATGTTTTGTATGTTCTCAGTACCTGCGTCATGTCCAAAAACTAACTGATGACAATATTCCTTATCAACGCCTTGTCATTCTAGTCATATTCTTGTGTTGCTAGCCGGAGTATGGTTATACCTACATATCTGTATTTACAGCGTCAAGTTATTTTTTGTACGGATCTCGAAATGAGCAAAAGCCGTGTCAAACATTATCCTTGGCCAATTCCTACAACGATAAACTGTATTTTAATTACAATACTATCAATTTAAGGGAAGCATAGATCTTTCACGGTACAGTACGGTTACACTCTTTTAAACATAAGTCTGACGGCATGCGGTAGACCATCTTTATTTGTTTTAACTTTCCGGCTTTAACTATGATTACAGTGTATAACAGACCGATTTAAAATACATTAGCATAGATCTCTCTGCTACTACAACATAATATGTTGAGTTAATAAATTAATATAAAAATATTTCAACAAATTAGGTAAGTACTTATTCTTTTAAAATAAAATAGTTCGAGAAAGTATACTGCAAAAGCTTATACTTAAGCGTTTAATTTCCTAACAGGCCTATAATACTAAAGCTATAAGACAGTAAAACAGATCTTAATTTCAGCCTGAATGTTCCAGCTCAATGTTAACAATCAAGAATTTACTAGGACTTAGGAATTTGGGCCAGTCTGTACTATAAGCCTTTGAACGCTAGAGTAAGCACGTTGAAATAATTTGTATCTTTACCTTCTAGGAACTAAATTGTTTGAATTGTCTTTTGTAAGTTTAGTAAAGACTAAGGACCTATTATTTTGTAGTGATAAACATCTATTGAAATCTAATTGTTTTATCTTTCCCTTTCAAATTATTCTTTTAAAGTGATTAGATTAGATTTTGAAGACAAAATTTAAATATGTATGTGTTAATTTAAATATGTACTATAACTTGGATAAATCTAAAAAAAACACAAAAATTAATTACACATTTTTAGGTAACTCGATGCTTCATAGCTCATCTTAATTTACGGGTGCAAAAATAAATGCTCGACCTTAGCGGTTGCATTTTGTTTTTTAATAAAAAAAAGTTGTAACGTGACTCGAGTATGACTCCTAACATTCAAACAAGTGATATTTTCAGTAAGTAACAAGATGCTCGGATTCGGACACTCTAAATGCATTACGACCAATGAGAAACGCTAAAATAATTAGCTACTTGAACTGGTAATACGAACTAACATAGCCTTGACTTGTAGAAAATTTCAAGAATATCTATCGTAAAATTCTGCCACCAGAAGCTCTCAGTTTTATGTTTATGTGTTACGAAACAAACAAACAGAAATAGAAATTGTCGTGGTGACCATTAAAAAGATATTAAAGTTCGGCAATATCAAAAAGATGAGACGAAATTGTTGTCGTGACGAAACATAACTATGCAAACTTTCTAAGTGTTATTATAGCTGCGTTAGTCTATAAACTTTTACGATTTACAATTGACAAAAATGTTTTCTTTTCCAAAGCCAAAAAATAAATATTTTATTTTTTTCTTGAACGGAACGAAGTACGACGATTTTTCGTTCTCAAAAATACCCTAATCGTGGTCGTTGTTAAAAAGCTTACGCTTCATAATACTGTTTCATTTTCTAATTTATTAAAATTCATCAAGGCGCAAGAATTTGAAAAAGTAGGTAGGAAACTGTCTGATAATATTGATAATTTTTCCGCCTTGCCTAATTGCCTTTGCCTAATCATTCATAACAGTGTTATCTTAATTGTCAAGATAGATCAAGCTAATTAATGCCTCAACCTACGCAATAGCCTAGCCTAGATAGAACGTAGTATGGCTTCGTTTGACCCTGTCCAACGTCTCGCCTTGTCTTGATGGACTACTGAAGAATCTATCCGTTCACTACTAAACTTATCATATCTTGGCCTACTTCTCGGCTATTGATTTTATGAGATTTTTATTCTTCAGTAAACGTACTCCGATATCATAGTACCTAGTAGTTGCACAAATATTATGACGAATTTCAAAAAGATCTCGTTCGTAAACTGATATGGAAACATGTAATATTACTTGTGCAATAAACAATCTACTGTTTGTTTCTGTCAAATTTATCAGGGATGTGATTGATATTTTATATTCAGCGTTTCGAGACAGCCCGATTTATTGAAGATAGATACTTTGTTAGGCCCAGATCAAGACGTATGAGCTTCGGTCACTATCAAAATACTTATGATAACCGATGTCGTGATACAAAATTTCAAAAATTATCTTATCGCCGCGCCGTGGCTCCACCGCGGTGCAAACACCTTAAACAAACATCAACGCATCACCAGCTTCAAATCGTATCTACAAAAAATATTTCCGAGGCCGTTGACCAGGGACTTCTTTAACTATGAAAAAATTGGCGCTGTACCGAATAGTAAAAGAAACGGAGCTTATTAATATACAGGTCAACGCGAAATTGGCAGAATGTAATAGGCACGTGATTTGCGAGTGTTTCTCGGCACCTATTTAAAGATACCTCGTGATAAATGGCTATATCTAACTTCGTATAATGGACGATGGTTTTTCGACGAAGTGTCTAACTGCCAAAGTCCGCGATGAACGCAGCTATTCGCGGGGTTTCTCGGTAGGCGATCGATCGGCCGATATTATCTGTGGCGTATTGTGGGTAAGCGCCGTTGCAGCGGCCTAGATATACCGGAGAAGAACGAAGTTGGCATAGATTTAGGATCAAAGTGCGATGTGGGCGTCCGACCCAATACCGCGGCAGCGATGTGCGCACGCACCGGACCTTTGCGTGCTGATGCTACTCTGGCGCAATTAATGTGTTTGTACGCGTAATGGAACTAATCATCTCTATTACACTTCCTCGTACACATCATGGGTTACTTAAATAGGACGGCGTGTGTCATCCAGAGCCGCCAGCTATCAGATGCAGTAATAATTATCTATGTGCAGCATATAAGCTGTCGGAATATGGTATGAATGAAAACGAAAAGAAAATAATACTGATTTGTAACACAAGCAAAAATATGACATCGCTCCAATTGCAGAACTTTAAAATATGAAATCAATTCAAATAAATAGGTATTGGAATAAAACAAGTTATTAAAAATTTTGATTGTATTTCGGAATGTAAACATTGTTTAAGTACATTTTGATTACTTAAAAGCCAATCGGTTTAACTTCTAGAGACGAGGCAAGGCGATGTAAAGCGGTCGGTGTCGTGCTCTACGTACTTTAGATTGAGGTTATGTTATGGTAACTGTTTGGGTAGAAGCCGGTATTACCTACCTGCAAATTACCACCGAAACGTTACAGCAATAAGGGCCGGTATTGTGCAACAGCTCGGTGGGGTGGGAAGGCCGGAGGCTGCGCGCGCACCCCGAATGGCCGCCATTGCACACCTGACTTCCGATATATCTCGATATTATAACTGAATTACAGCATTTCACACTACTCGGCGACGTATAGAAACCCTACAAACAGCGGCACGAATGTGTCTCGTCACGTGCTCTGAGATCGCGCACAGATATCTCGCTGATTCGTACTCCCCGAGTAATCAGCTGATTACCAAACATTTGCCGGTGTTTATGTACCGGAGGGGCTACTCGTCACTGAAAACCGTCCCGCGGGTCGCACCGCGTGCAGGCTGCGGGCGAGCG